>BMAO01039430.1:0-33018 GCA_019973975.1 Trichonephila clavata | reverse complement strand
TGTGCAATCTCTTTGCCAGAAATACTAATCTTACACCGACAACATGCTTTACTACTCAGACACTCCCCCATTACGTCTACCTGCATATCTGCGCATGTGCTACCGTACATCACCTCACTTAATCTCCTGATTGGTCTTTCTGTCCGCTCTGCCTCTTCGTTCAGCTGATATGCTAAGTTTTCGACTTCGTCCTTAATTTTTGCACACCAGTGTATATTAAAACCATTAGTAACTATTTTAATCTTGACTGGATCTTTATTAAATTTAGGAGTAAGAAATACATGTGGAAATTTAAAATTATTATTAATTTGTTTTTTTAATAGTTTATGAAAAGCTAAAATTCGATTATTTATTTCTCTAGCAGAAATTGATAACTTAGTAAAAGCTGTATTACTATCAAAATGTTTGTGGAGCTTTAAGCGATAAAGTATTTACATATAAAATCAAAATTTCCTGGCACTTTATCAATATAAACTATAACAAATTTATTTTGCAAATTTTAATCCGATTTTTATTATTATTAAAAAAAGATGTTATTATCTTTACTAAAGTTATATTTATTAATCTGTTGTGAACATTACATTTAAATTCTGTAAATGCTTTTAAAGACATGCTATATTTAATAGTAATTTTGTAAATGAATTGCTTAATAATTGAACATAATTGATTTTTGATAATTTTATTCTAATTGGAAATCATAAGTCTAAACCAGTACCATTATTCATTATATTTCTTAGATTATTGTCTTTTATAATATTAAGGTTTCCAGTAATAATATGCTGGTGATATTTATGAATGAGTTCTTTAAATTCAGTGCAATTACATTTTAAGTTTTCCTACTTCATAGGCACATTCTAGTTAAAAGTTGATCTACTTATTTTTTATTATATTTAAAAGCCTTTTTAATAGTGATATTTTGAATTTGAAAAGTTGACATGTGTTTTTTTAAATATGATAGAAAAATTAATATTTCATACAATTTATTCATATATAATAATGTACAATATTCTGTTTAATATTTATTTACATTGACTTTTATTTAATATTTAAGTTTCAAAATTTTTTGAATGTCTATTATGATATGTGAAGCATGGCAATCTTTAATTTTATTTAAATTTAGTGCACCTTCCGTAATACATAATTCTATCTTACTTAGCCCAAACTTGAAAGATTTAATGTGGTTTATATTAAAATAGTTTTCAAACTTTTACGTATATCATTTATACTATTTGAAATAACATTTTTGTCTCTGCTTAAAATTTAGTCCTATTCCCTCCAGTTTTTCTTTTATTTGTCTTTTTAATCTCATTATTTAAAAAAAAATAATCTTGATAATTTTGTTTAATGGCATCGAGAATATTTTTTCCTTGGTATAATACATTTAGTACATAAGGATAAACAGTATTATAATATATATATAATACAGTATTATATATATATATATATATATATGTAAGGATAATTAAATTAGATCTAAAATTAAATCGCTAGCCCCTTCTAACTTTTATTTTCCTGTTACATCTTCAAGTATTAAATTTATTACCCAGTTCGTGAATGGATAGCACATGGCCTTAAGATGCCTTAAGAGCAGTTACCGCTCCTACCATTAATTTTTATTACCTAGTATTTCAAATATACCTCTTCAATAAGGAATGTACTTAGAACAGACATCTGGCTCTTGAGAAGCCGTCGACTCTTGATTTTTAACAAGTGTCCGTCTCTCTCTCTCTCTCTCTCTCTCTTACAAACAGATTACAAAATGATCTCATGGAATAAAGACGTTTAAAAAGTAATGTTGTCGTAGCCTATCGCTACCCCTATGATTATTAACTCCCCTTCGCATATTATCTAAATCTGAATATGTTGGATCCATAATTAATTACAACTAAATTAATAAATCAATCTTATTTATTTATCTTTCTTAATTGAGAAATACACAAATATTATTCAAACTATAAGAACAACAAATTACAGTGGAGTGCGAGAAGAATCTGATTATGAACGACGGAATACTAACTGAAACCACGGAGAATAACGTATACAATCAAACTACGCATTTATATCTAATTTATGAAAATAACTGACCTGGTACCTTTTTCTTAAGGCAGGTTTCTCTAATACTGGATTGCTCTAAGGAGCTGCTTCAATCTTTGATATCTTTCAGTTCCGTCCCGAACCGAATTAGTGAACCTTTTTCAATAATCTTCTCCCGGCGAATATATTTCCACTAGTTAAACTAATCTCTCAGAATCACCTTCTTAATCAACCACGTAGTCATCCTCACTCTCTTCATTTCATTTCTCCCTTTTATATCATTTTCGAACTCGCTAAACCCGAAACTATCTTGTTTGCATAAGTCACACTTTTGGCTCTCGGCGGAGATTGGTTAAAATAAATAAATTATTTAAAGATTTGAGAGAAGGTTAGTGAAACGCGTAAGCACCCGTCACAATGTCTTGCAATTCACTCAAAAAAACCACGACAGCAATAAGCAGGTAGGATAAAACCTGAAGCCTGCAAATTAATTTTAACTTTAATGTAAAGCCATCGAAAAATTAAAACATTTAAAAAACGGATGCCAAATATAATAGAAATGCTGTAGAGAAAAATTATGGAACTGAAAGTAATGCATGTATCTTAGCGGAAAGTAGGGTTGCCGGAGAAAAGTGAAGTGCGCGTCAACATTTGAAACGTTAAAATGTGCAATAATCCCGATGTGAGATTGACCAACATCAAAACATGGTCTTTTTCATTATAATCGCTGCCTTTTGAATAGAAATATTCCCCAGCTATTTTTCTAAGAGCAATTCGACAAATTCTAAATAAATATCAAGTAAAATTTGCACTAAATTACTTTGACGATATAATAGTATTTTTAGAATCAATTGAAGAACATACAAAGCATTTAGAAGAGGAAGCTGAAATTTTTTACCATGAACCAAAATTCTCTGCCTGTAAAAAATGAGGTCAGTGAAATTATTAATTTACATTTATGTAGTACAGAAGTGACTGAGTTTTGTTTAAAAAGACTCTTCGGATAGGAAGAGTAATAGAAATGAAATTAAACTTTTATATGGCATATTTTGTGTTAAGTGATGTTTATCTTTAGAAGAGAAAGTAGAGTGTGTTTTATTATATAAAATTTTGAGAAATGTTAATGTATTTCATTATTTTACTTTAAATTGTTAAAGGAATTATATCATTCATATGAAAGTATTGGTGTTATATATTTTAAAGATATAACACCAATAAAGTTAGTTATTAGAGAAATGACTCTAATGTACTAATATTAAGGAAACTGATTGTGAGGAAAATTAAAATTAAAGTCACATTGCATTCTTTTTATCCACTGAATTTTATTATTTTGTTAATTATTTTATTCATCAGTAACTTTACTAAATTTAAATTTACATTTTTCTCATATTGAAATTGTGTGTTTTGATATACTGGCCACATATCAGGATTCACTGTTTCTCGAAATTTTTTTTGTCTAAAATTTAAAGTAATTTAACAACTTGATTTTGGAATTGATACAGTGGATCGAAGAGAATACAATCATTATGATTTTGTATATGTCTTGAAACATTAAGAGGACAAACTTATTTAGTTCGATTTGTATATACATCTTATTGTTTTCATAATAGCATCCCTGAACATCTGTGATTTGATCACGCAGATTTGTCAGAGAGATGTGTCGGTATTGGTATGGTGTAAATTATACAAGGGGTGATCAAATGAAAAGGTACGAAACGACACGGTGGGTACAAATATAGACTTTATTCAAAATATACACCATAGGCCTGAGCAAAACGATCCCACTGATGAACAAGCCGCAGGATTCCTTGTTCCCAGAATTTCCGTGGCTGTGACGAGACCCAGTCCTTCACAGTGTCCTTGAGTACGTCGTCCGAGTTGAAGCGCTTTCCTTTCAGGTGTTTCTTCAGTGGACCAAACACATGGAAATCGCAGGGTGACATGTCCGGACTGTAGGACGGATGGTCCAACGTCTCCTATTGGAACTTGTCCAGTTCCATTTGTGTGATTCTGGAGACGCGTGGAAGCGCGTTATCATGGAGCAGAACCACACCCTCCGTAAGCAGTCCCGGTCTTTTGTTCTTGATGGACCTGCGTAGGCGTCGGAGTGTCTCACAGTACACATCGGAGTTAATGCTTTTTCTGTGCTCGCATCATTTGGACGCCGCTTTTTATAAGAGACTTTGCTCTCTCCTGCGCATGTGGGCACCCGCGCATGATCCGATCCCAGTCAGAGTCTCCAATGGCATCCCGAGATGTCTCGCTACATTCTCCCTTGGCGGAATATACAAATATTTAAATGTTTCATTTTTATGACGTTTCGTACCTTTTCATTTGATCACCCCTTGTATTACTGAACCTAAAATGCGAAGGAGAAAAATTTGTCTATGAAGTGAATAAGTTGTAAAAGTTACAGAGAGATTCAAATTTTTTTATGTGATGATTTGAAGTAAAAGTGAACATGGTGAAAAATTTAATACACTAATTTGTATGTGTTGTTGAAAATAATTATTATAATAATGATAGATTTCTTTCTAGAGATGATTCCCCTTTTCGAATCGAGATAAATAAAGGAGATCTTATATATATTCTTATACTCTTATATCCTTTATTCTTATAATACATGTAAAAGGAATATGGTTTGGTGTATTGAATAGTGTATAAGTGTTATATAAACTGTTCTCATATTATTAATTATATTATTTTATTCTTGTCTATGCTTTGATATTTTAACAGTGTATTTCAGCTATGTATATTTTTATGTAACAAAATTAAGTAGTATTACGAAGGTGCCTGAGTATATTTTAATAGAAAATTAGTATCTTAATATTTGTATATCATGTATTTTTTATATTATATTATTGTTTAATATGATAAATTTCTACACATATACTACAAAGAGATAGACTATGTGCTAGCAAAAACACAAATCTAATAATATGAAAGATTTGGAGGAAACGTTAAGCTCTTTTTCTGGATGTAATATAGATTTGAAAACGCTAAAGTACATTTATGTGTAAGAAATTTCATTTTATCAATTAATATTTTAGAAGTGTTATTATTTTGTTTATTGCTATAATTTAGTTTATTGTATTGTATTTTGATTTTATTATTCGCGTTACATAATTCTATTTAATATGTGTAAAATGTATTTCTATATTATGTTATGTACTGTTTTGTATATATTGAAAATTTATATGTCTGTAAGAGAGAAAGACCACCATTACTCCAATTTTAAAATTGGGGGGGAAATGTAAGGATAATTAAATTAGATCTAAAATTAAATCGCTAGCCCCTTCTAACTTTTATTTTCCCGTTATAATTTTCAAGTATTAAATTTATTACCCAGTTCGTGAATGGATAGCACATGGCCTTAAGATGCCTTAAGAGCAGTTACCGCTCCTACCATTAATTTTTATTAAATAGGATTTCAAATATACCTCTTCAATAAGAAATGTACTTGGAACAGACATCTGGCTCTTGAGAAGCCGTCGACGCTTGATTTTTAACACATGTCCGTCTCTCTCTCTCTTACAAACAGATTACAAAATGATCTCATGGAATAAAGACGTTTGAAAAATAATGTCTTGCAATTCACTCAAAAAAACCACGACATATATATATAGTGTTTCAAGTCAACACCAAGCTTTTTTAAATACGGCTTTTTTCAGCGAGCAGTCGACAGAACTTGCACTGAAAGAAAACGGAACCAAGTGGCTTTACTACTTATGTACATATGTGTTAAGTACCCTTCTTAGTTTATGTGTAATACTTGAAAGTTAAGGATGACATATGGGGCTATGTAAAAAAGAGAGATCTGTGTTTAGAAGTGTTCTGTTTGGACTATCTGTTCCGAGAAATATTTGGGTGTTTAATTTTAGACTTGGATGTAAATAAAAGTTAATTGGGACATAGGAGATTTAAATAGTAAATTTAGTTTAATTATCCTTACATATATAAATACGCATGTCCAAAATTAATGTCACAATCACAAAATCTGGGACAACTGATTAACTATCTGCACTGCTTTGGAAAAACATTTCAGCAGAGACATGATAAAATGTGCGAAATAATGTAGCAATATAACCATTTAGAAAAATTTTTAATTTTGAATTAATATGCAGGTTATATAAAAAAAATGAGATCATATGAATCAGATACAAAGCATTTAACTCTTGAAAAGACTCTCTAATTTGGAGTATGATCATCTTGCACCGGTTTAGAAGTTTCATAACGAGAACTGCGATAGTCTTTATTGAGGGTGTCAATAAATATTTGTGGAAACAAAGCCTCTTTTTTCTTAAGGCGGGGCATTTAATTACTAGGGGTCCCGGTAGGTGAGCTACGAAGAGAAATTGCTTTCCCTAGGCCATCCCAAATAGGTTTCATAGGATCGTGATCCGGAGGCCTCGAAGGCCAATCCATATGACTAATATCCATTATTTAATGAAATTCTTCAACAATGAGAGTTCTGTGTGATCACGCATGTGTGTCGAATAGAATGGAGTCCAAGCCTCTAGCACCCAGAACCTCACATTGACCCTTTCATGATCTCATCCCAATAGCTGTGTGAATTGACAGTGCTCGCCTCGAAAACATATAGGGGTGTACGACAGCCCACCAATTTGCCGTCACACACAAGAATTTCTTTGTCAACAAATCTATTGATTTTTTTTACGTAGGGGTAATGAAAGCGATCTCCACTTTCTCTACAATTGAAAATTCGACAAAATTCCCTTTATCTGGTGAATTTCTACTCATCACTGAAAAGAACATGCCCCTATTCTTACGGTGTTCACAACTGATATTCTCAGCTCCATAATACCGCCTTTCCTGTTGGATGACGTGAAAGGGACTAGACTGGACTCCGGGTGTAATGAACAGTCTTTGCAAGAAAGCTCTAGAGAATTTTCCTGGAAATTCTTCTTCCAGAAACAGCAACAAGGTCACCAAAAAAATGAGAAGCCATTGTCCACATGTTTCGTTGTGCATTTACATCTAATTAACGATCCTGCGCAAATATCGATGTTCTATGGTGGCCTTAGCTGATCTTCCTGGTGACATTAAACTTGTTTGTAATTGATTTCACAGTCGGGAGACAAATTTAGAGTCACTTTTAACCCTTGGGTCGCCTCTACTTAAGCCTGGCCAGTTTCAAGCCAACCAACGGCTCTCCATCTCAAGGAGCCATGTAAACGGTTTTTAGAAGTCATTCTCGCCGCAGACAGGCTAACGTGTATGCTTTAATACAGAATTCACAGAAATTCAAGCAAAAATCCTATAGACATATTTGGTCTCAATCCAATAATTCTGCAAAAACTAACACTAAACCACATCTTTTCCTAAATTGAAATTGGACATTGTTTTTTACTCTTTCTTCAAAATATACAAAATACAAATTCTATCGGTGTTTCTGGAGGAAATTTAAAATTATGACGAAAAACATGCTTGTGACCTAAATTTTGGACATCGGTGTACGTATATTGTTTTTGATTCCTTTCAATAAATTAATTTATTTTTCATATATTTGTTTCCAGTTGTTTGATATACTCCCGCCATCCACGCAATGTCATCACTCTTCCCTAGGGAGGAGGGGGGGGTGCTCCTTAAGGTTTGAGAATTGCTGCCATAAAGATATAAATTTTATGTGTTTCTGACTACACTTCAGATGTATTTTTGAAAGAAATAATATTTTTTTGTGTATAACATGTGTATGATAGTTGCAGCTAATAAGTTTTTGTTATGAATTTGATGTAGTGATATATAACTATAATTTTACATTCTTTTTAAAAAAGGTCCTCATGCTTTCATAACTTCCAATAAAATAGATCTTACTTTTGTACTACCATGTCTTACATTTTGGAGGAGCTCAATTCTTCGTTTCATCAAAATTAGATCAGGGGATTTGTTTCTGTCATAATTGATTTTAACCACATTTCATATAAAATCTTATATTTTAATCTTATTTATTCTTATATATTATTCTTATATTTTAAACATAAGAATAAATAAAGGTCAAATATCATGCACTCCATTTATGTTAGAATTGTTTAGGAAGAATTCACGTAAGAAAGTCAAACGTTTGGTAAATACTACAAGTACCATGTAGAGACCTATCACCATAAATAAAAATTATTTTTAAACTATATTTTATATCAAGTTTAAGAAATAGACCTTAACTATTTTTTTTTTGGTAAGAGTGTCACAATCTCAAAATAAACCATTATGCATGCTACTTTCAACTTTTCTAACAAACAAAATGATTTGAAAGGGAAAATAAATTTTATTGTCTATAGGATTTTATTCAACTAGAATATTTTTTCTGCCCCTAAGTAATAAACATTTAAAATAATACACTGAATACTTAGGTTTCATTGTTAATAAACTTTTTTACTTAATTTTTTAATAAAATTTTTATGTATAAATTTAAAATGAGTAACTTATGACATTTAATTCTTAATTATCATTAAACGGTTAACGCGGCATTTGAATTCGTAGTCTTCTAAATTAGGATTAATTCTTGAAGATGCGAACAAAATTAGAGTGCTTTTAGGGCTTATCAGTTAATTTTGAGTGATATTATGATTTTATTATGTTCATATAGAAAACATCTGTACAAAAATATGTGTTAATCCAAAACTACAACAATAGTTGACAGCCAAATCGTAAAAATTTGAAAAATTGTTTGTGAATTAAATTTTTTAAAGTTCAATAGGATTTGGATCCGTTGGGTTGAAATGAATTCCTTGTATTTTCTTTTAAGTCTATTATGGTGCTTTAGTTTAATATATCCAATTTGGAGTTTAGGTTGGTAACAGTTAACGTCTTGTAGAAATATTGGAAAAAGGTGTATGAAAAGATCTGAACATTTTTTTATCATCTTGAAAATCATCCTACATAGACTGAATGAATACGTCCAAATGAATATTAAATTTTTAAATCTATTATCACTCGGAGCATTATTAACTTGGGTAGATGGTTACTACATAATACGAAAACGTGTTAATCTTTTTTCTCCAAAATAGAGACAAAAGAAGCAAAAGTTTGTTTACAAAAATATATGACTAAGAAGGGTAGAAAAAAACATATTTTTTCTGTATTATCATACGTTTATAATTTTTAGATGTTCCATAATATCGGTAAGAAAAGCGTAATCCAACAGCCAGTCTTCATTAGTGAGTAGCAGGAACTTACCAGGTAGTTCTTGGTTTCCCTTAAGATATTTGATAAAAAACGATCCTTTAAAATCTCAAATTTCACGAGTGCACTTTTTCGGAAAGTCAGCGCACACAACAATGGAGGAATATTCTTTTCGTGATTATTTTCTGTTGTAATTCATTTAATTAAGTGTGATTAAATAAACTTAGAGATTTTTGCATAAAACTACCAATTTACCACCTTAAAATATAAAAAACGATTTAAAATAAATTTCACGAGTGACTGAGTGCACTATTTTTCGGATTATTTTCTGGTATTCACTTAGTGTGATTAAAATAAACTTAGAGATTTTTGCATAAAACTACCACATTTTACCACCTTAAGATATTTGATAAAAAAACGATCCTTTAAAATCCCAAATTTCACGAGTGCACTTTTTTCGGAAAGTCAGCGCACACAACAATGGAGGAATATTCTTTTCGTGATTATTTTCTGTTGTAATTCATTTCTTTAAGTGTGATTAAAATAAACTTAGAGATTTTTGCATAAAAACTACCACATTTTACCACCTTAAGATATTTGATAAAAAACGATCCTTTAAAAATCCCAAATTTCACGAGTGCACTTTTTTCGGAAAGTCAGCGCACACACACAACAATGGAGGAATATTCTTTTCGTGATTATTTTCTGTTGTAATTCATTTAATTAAGTGTGATTAAAATAAACTTAGAGATTTTTGCATAAAAACTACCACATTTTACCACCTTAAGATATTTGATAAAAAACGATCCTTTAAAATCCCAAATTTCACGAGTGCACTTTTTTTCGGAAAGTCAGCGCACACAACAATGGAGGAATATTCTTTTCATGATTATTTTCTGTTGTAATTCATTTCTTTAAGTGTGATTAAAATAAACTTAGAGATTTTTGTATAAAACTACCACATTTTACCACCTTAAGATATTGATAAAAAACGATCCTTTAAATCCCAAATTTCACGAGTGCACTTTTTTCGGAAAGTCAGCGCACACAACAATGGAGAATATTCTTTTCGTGATTATTTTCTGTTGTAATTCATTTCTTTAAGTGTGATTAAAATAAACTTAGAGATTTTTGCATAAAAACTACCACATTTACCACCTTAAGATATGATAAAAAACGATCCTTAAAATCCCAAATTTCACGAGTGCACTTTTTTGGAAAGTAGCGCACACACACAACAATGGAGGAATATTCTTTTCATGATTATTTTCTGTTGTAATTCATTTCATTAAGTGTGATTAAAATAAACTTAGAGATTTTTGCATAAGACTACCACATTTTATTAAAATTATAAAAAAAAAATTGTTATTTTTTATTATATTTTCAAATTTTTCAATAATAGTCTTCGGGTGTCACTCTTATAACTCCGCCGAACCAAACTGTGTCACGTGGGCCTCGTGTTGGCCACCCTTGATATATAAACCATAGTTAAAAAATATCTGCTGAGTGAGAATCTTTTTCAACACAAAACAAGAACAATTCTTTTCGAAAACCTAAAAAATGTACATTTTAAAATTAAACAACCGTATACCTCTATTTATTTCCTTTTTCTAGTAAGTAATGAAGAAACAAGTCCTCAGTTATTTCCTGGATCAGGGAAACCAGAATCATTGATAGGGATTTATAAAGCATCACCCATATCTATGTTTTCTTTCATAGGACTATGTCACACTATGTTTTCTTCCTCATTGGTGCGTTACTACCATTAATTACTGAAGGTTAGTCCATATTCATTCGCAGTCTACAGTTCAAACCTTTAAAATTTTTACTGTTGTTAAAACACTTTTAAACGAAACAATGAAGTAAAAAGTAGATGGTTGTGAAGCAAAGGAAAAAATAATTGATTAATTCATTTAAAAGTGTTTTTAAATGTACATCTTTCACATTCCAAAGTTAAATTAAAAAATATATGGCACAATTTTAGAAATAGAAATAGCGAATAATATGTAAATAAATAATGAGAATTCGAAAAAGTTAATGCACCCAGAGAATTGTATATTTAAAAGTATAATTTATTTTATCCACAACTCTATTTCAGATTGTAGTAAAAATGTTACTAGTTTTAGTAAAATAATAGTTTATCATATTCCTCTACAATGATATTATTTTAAGCGAAACACTTTTTAATGATCCATGTGATACGTATATTTCCTTAAAATGATAAATTTATTGAATGCAATGTTTTAAGATAAAACCATTTTGGGAAAAAAACAAATAGTAATAAAATTGTTATAGTATTATTTTATCAGATAATAAATTGATCAGTGGTTACATTGTTCGATACATCTCATTTTCATTTCTTACATATATCAAAAGATATATTCATAGAATGAATTACCAAAAAACATTCAAAAATCTAGAAGAAATTCAAGAAAGTTTTAACAACACACTTTTAAGGAACTATTTCAATCCAATTTTCATAAACGGAAATGTTGAAGACAATTTTTTTTTTAAATTTCAAAGGTTAAAAATTAATCAATACTGAAAAACCAATCAATTTCGAATTATAATTGTTCAAAAAAAAAAGAAAATTCTTTCCATTCAATGAGAATTGTTTCCTTTTATTTAAAAAATTGAAATATAAATTGTTTGAATGAATAATTATACTCAAAACATTCCAATTCTTTTATTGTAAAAGTAAGGAACAATACATCAAATTATAAAATCAATTCATACATTATTCGTTGATGTGCTGAATATATAAAAGAGCGACCGACTCATAAAAAGACCATTTGAAAACCATCACATAATGCATTTGTAGCTGCTTGAAAAGAATTGGAAAATCATTCCAATATTGAAATATTCTTTGGAATATTCGAATATTTTTAAACCATGTTAATGCACATATGGATAACATGAGTTTAAGATTTGCTTGCGCTTTTGACTTATAATTACCTCTTAATACTAATGATTTTGAATTTAAAAAAAGCATAATATTTGAAGACCATGTTTATATTATTTCATACATTGAATATTTAACTCGTTTTTTTTTGTTTTAAATTTTAAGTATATAAAACCTTTATGATAATTATATACACTATCACACATAAGACCAAATACAGCAGCGAACTGTAAAGGCACAATTTTAGTCTAATTTAGAAAGAAAATGCTAAGTAGTTATTTTTTATATAGCGTATTAATGTTTCTTCCCAACTTTTATGATCAAAGAAAATAAATACAAATAAATGCTTTCTTATGATGATATACAATATTATTTTTAATTTCATATCCAAAACATTTCTCAGTCATCCTAATATTACAAACAAAACGATTCATATTTTAAGGATGGAAAAATATTACAACACGTGGAAGTGAAAATCGAATAAATTTTTCACTCGAAAGTAGTTTACAGGTTTTCTTTCTAATCGTCTAAAAGTTTCGAAGATATGAATTTTTATATTAATTTCATACAATACGTTTACTTTAACATGAGGGAATAGCTATCTTTCACGTAATGCCACCAATTTCGAGTCGATAAGGTAGATGGTCATTAATGTTCAAAAAGGCACTCGCAGAAAGTTCTACCTAGGAAAACTACTTCAGTGGATGACCGATATATCATCCTGTTGGCGAAAAGAGCCCATCAAGCGTCATTGCTCAGTCACTGTGTACTGCAAGGATGTCAAACTCAAAGGCTAACTTGGGCCAAATAAACAAGATTTAACTTAAGGTGAACCGCAAATAAAATCTAAATTCATAGGAATATAGGTATATTTTGAATATCACATTATAATAAACATATATAAAAGAGAGCAAGAAAATTGTTATATGTACGTGCTGACAGCATCTGTTCTCTACTATTATTTTTCCTATCGGGAGAATTTTTGACATTTTGTTATATATTATTGTGCACCAATATATTGACCGGGCCACAAAAATGCTCGCTGTGTGCCGCATTTGGCTCGCGAACCAAGAGGTTGACACCTCCGGTCTACAGCAACAGGGCGATAACTGTCACGATTTACTATGGCCATACGCCTTCAAAATGTGGCCTAATGACCAATCATCCTGAAAGTTAGTCATCGATGACACCGTTTAGAATGGTGTCAGGTGCACAGGTGCACAAACCCGGATGTCTCATGAATGAAATCGTGTTTTTTTTTCTCTCTTTTTTTTTTCTGGATAAAGGTGAGTTAAATGCAACAAGCGATTCTCAACGCCTTTTAGTTTTGAAAGAGGTCTGGGCACGATTCCATTTTAGTAGCATCACGGAAGGAGACCGTAACGGTGGTGCTGGAGTTCTTCTTTGGGGTTGTATTATGCAAAGATGTGATTCTTCCTCATGTGTGTCTGTTCCAAGATTCTATTGAACTTTCTTCGTTTATATGAAAAATAATGCAACGCCACACCGGATGGCTGATGTTCAGCAGCTACTGGAAGTGAAGTTATTCCTCGAATGGATTATCTCGTGGATTTTCCTCCCATAGAACATGTGCGGGATACTTTATGCTGATGTATTGCGGCACTATTAAATATTCCGGGGAACTCCCAAAAACTAAAACAAATGCTGATTCAGGAATGGAAACTCTAACACAGGTGTAATCAACCTTTTTTTCTGCTAGCCGCATACATATGTCGCCATTTCACGCGGGGCGCATACATATGTTAGCTATTTCAAGTGGGTCGCAACATGAAGCTAAACGGTGGGGGGGGGGGGAGAAATGCTGTAAGACCAAAATAACAATGAAAATTTAAAGCATTGAAAAGTTGATTAAATTATTATAACTTCTGGTTTGCTATCTTTAATCATTATTTTTTTTATTTTTTTTACTTTTGTCACTAACACTAAATTAAAAGAATATAAGAAACACTCCTTTACATTTTTTGCATCAGTAAACGGTTCCATATGTGATTACCATAAATATTAGAAACTTCTTAAGATGTCTTTGTTACTACTATGCCATTACCACTGACAAAACTCATTGCTGCTGTTGCGTGAGTGAGTGAATATTAACGTCGCACTGTTTAGATACACAAAGGCTTTGGGCGACAGACCTCGTAAGTTTGAACCATGGTCATGGAGGACACCTGAGTCATGGCCATGCCCTCCTCTTCTAACTACCACACCGCCCCACCGGGAGGATTGCTACTGTTGCAAAGAATATTCAATAAAGCCTATTTATATATATCATCTCTTGAAAAAGGAAAAATATCATTGAATGATTCCTATTTACAGCACCTTTTCGTGACAAACCAAACAAGAGCTGACCCATGTTTGTTTTTCACTACACAACAATCAACCTCCAAATCGTTCGAATATTTTTCGCTCGTAAGGTAGGAAAGATTGTTAAAAATTAGTTAAACCCATAAAATTGTCGCTCCTCCACTGTTGTCAGTTATCAAAAGCCTCAACCGTTACAAATAGAAAAAGAATATCAAATCAAGGCCATTCGACATTGACAGCAAAAAAGCACAAATTGATAATTTTAACTTCTTGTCAAAGAATTCCCCACCAAATTTTTAATACATTGTCTTAAGTAAAAGAATTTCTCAGAGCAATGGGTCATGACCGGGACACTTATAAAGGCTCGGTGGGCCGCAGGTTGAGTATCGATAATCTAACCTAAAGAACTGCTGGATAATCTGGGGCTGAGTATGGAGAGATGGTGCAAAGCAACTATTGGAGTAAAGGAACGCATATACTATGTATTAAGGAACATCTGTGCTTGTTGTTCTTCCTCATAGACATAAATCATGTGTAACGATACAATGAGTTTAATAAAGCCTTCTTTTGTTTGATTCCACACTATATGCATTGTATTCACTTTTGCACAACTATGCTTTCGTCTTCGTTAAAGTACAAAATGCCGTCCTTCATTTCTGAATTTCATGTCTCTTTGATGATTTCTCGTAGAGTTACACAAAAACAAAACAAAAAACACCTTTTGCTTAAGGTTTTTACACCAGTGTATATTCATAATTATAGGTCATTATTTGAAACATGGAGAAAACAATTTTTTTTTAAATAAAAATCTTAATTTTTTTTACAAAGAAGCAAATAAATAAGGTTTTATTTTGTTGAAAAATATTTTACAAAATACATAACCGTCCAAATTGTTTTCTGAAAAAATCGATTATCCATACTAATTATTCTCAAGATTCAAGTCACGTTTCTAAAGATATTTTAGGAATACATAATTGAATATTTTAAACATAGTTGAACCTGCTTTTGTATGGTAGATAGGGTCCGCATAAAAAACCACACAAAAAATATTCGAAAATTTTATAAATTCTTACATATAACAAAGAATTTCGCCCAAATACTATGGGAATTTTTTTATGCGGTGGAGAGGGACCGCATGAAAAAAGTCGCACTTAGAAAATACGCTAATTATGTACAAAATTTATGAGAACGAGTAAAATTCAAACAAAATAATAATCATGGAAACATTTTTAAAAATTGATTTCTCATTGTATACTTGGATATATTTTCAAAATGACATGCATTATTCACTGCTACTCGTCGTTATCCACAACGCGCATCTTCCTGAAATTAATTAGTTCAAAATCACTTTCGTCGTTTAAAGATACAATTCCAATTGCTTTATTTTTTGGCACCATAATGTAAGTGATAAGTTTTTACGACGAAGGTCAGTTTGTCAGTTGTTTATAAATGTCACGACAACCAAATATGCATAATCGTAGCGCTTTTTAAAATTTCATACTCATTTTAGAATTGATATCTATTTTAAGAAAATACTTTTCCAATTTGTTGGAATGCTGTATCCCGGCATATATTTTATCTTCTCACAAAGTATCCTGTTCATCTTGTCCGTCTTCGTAATCTATCAAATTATTGATAATGTTACTGTCATTGAAAGTTTTGTCTTCAATCGAGCGTGGGCTGTTGCCGCGTTGAGAGAAAGCAAATGAACGTGCCTTGCCAGGAGACGGTTTATAAGAAATGAACATAGCGTCTTGAAGTATATATATATATATATATATATATATAATATATATATATATATATATATATATACATTACAGTGGCGTAACGAACAATCTCGCAAGTTCCGCCATGCGGGGGCCTAGAAATCTAGGAGGCCCGAAACCTAACTAACGCCAAGTATGTATTTGCCCAATTTATAAAATACTAAAGGCTAAACCTGACTTTTCAGGGGGGAAATAATATTCTACACGACCAGGTACATTGATAAAAAATGTTACAGTGACGTCAAAGCCATTGAAATTCAAAAACCGCATAAAAAGGATCGCACAGAAAAAATAGTATAAAAGTAAGTTCACACAATTCAAATCGCATAACAAGGACCTCACAAAATTATGTTCAAATGTATATATAAGTTCCTAATATCAGTTTACTTGAACGACGAGTACAAGACTCAATCAAAAATAACAATATTGACTTTTGTTTAATATATATGTATATATAGATTCTTTATATATATATATATAGATTCTATCTTTAGATTCCAATATATATATATATATTAGAATCTAAAGCAATTGTTTTTTTATCAGCCGGAAAGTCATACTTTATTTTCTTCATTTTTATAACGCGCATATAAAGAATCAATTTATCAAGTTTATTGGTTAAAACTATAAACAATTACATATTTTCATTTTGTTACCATAAATGCGCTAATAATGGGTATTAAATTTAAAAATTACGATTTTCAAATTATTACAAATCAATAATATTAATAAGGCAAAATAGCTTCTTTCTCTTCGACTATTTCCCCCTCCATTTCAAGTATCACAATTTTTTATTCAGATTTTTATTCTTTGCTTTTTCCCCTTCTTGATGCTGGGAAACTGATTAACAATTGAAAAATAAATAAAATAAAATAAAAACTATTTTTAAAAAAAATTCGCACGCCACTAATGATTAAACGTAGTTTTTCTTTGCACTTCCAAAGAAGAAAAATATAACGCAAGAAAAAAAAATGTCTTTCACAGCATTATAACACATTTCACAGGGAAAAAAATAATCTCGAAGCTTCTCACGATTGTGACTTTCCACAGTGATTCAGAAATGATGCAATTAATATGCAGGTTCATCAAGTGAAATTCGGATGTTACAACTTCAAGGCAAGGCACTTCGAGCATGAAAAAGAATAATGCATATTAGAGATGATTTTCTTTCACATTAAGCAATCATTTAAACTGAATAATTTTGCATTTAAAATTCTTGACATTCTCGTTTATGCGAAAAAATCGCTTTGTTATGGTAATTATTTATCAGACTACCAAAAAAGCTCTTGCTTCTTAAATGGAATTAAGTTCTTCCACGGAAGGGAGTTTTTATATTTTTTGTTATAAAATGGAGTTTTCTCTTTGAAAATATGTTCTTCAGGTTTAGGATAGATAGGGATTATTCCCTTAGAGTGTGGGAGGACAAACATTTGCAAGGTACCAGCATTTTTACTTTTTTCAAAGTGTTGCTGCCCACCCACTGGCATATGTGTAGTAAGCAAAGAAAAAGATCTACAATACTTATTATAACTTAACAATAAATACGGAATATATATATATATACACTTACATACATAAAAACAATATAAACTTACACTTTAAGGGCCACTTTTGAAGCAAAACACAAGACACACCGTAATAGCCACAAATAAAATATCAAATGATGCATTTGTTTCGAAACTATTCAAAATATATTTAAAATCACTTTCAAGCTAAGTTAGTGCATATATCGATAATAACCAGTCGGAGACTTAGTCTGCAAACTGTCAGCAAATCTTAAATATTTTGGTATTTATTTGGTAACCGCTAATCTTTAAACGGTCACCCCAAAACGTTTTGGTGGTCCACAGTTCGACTGCAATCGACCTTATGCCTCGTCCCTTGCTGTAGAGGTCTTCAAAATTTTTTGACTTATGGAACCTTAGAATTATAAAGTTTTTTTGGGGAACCCCCAAGTCTATCTCCTTCTCTTAAGGAAGATTATTTTATAAAATAATATTTAAAATAGAGAGAGATCAACATATAGATACTTTATGTTAAGACAACTAAAGAATAATATTGTATATGTTATTATTTTTTTATATTATGCGTTAATTATAATTTACTTATTCATAATATTAATATATGCGCTCTAGGTATCATTACATTTACATTATAATTAGCAACTAGAATATGTGCTTGCATCTTTTAACACAAACTATCGAAGTTTAGGTTTATTGAAATTATCTACAGTAACTTTCATATTCTGCGTTTAATTACCTTTTATATTTTGTTTTCTTTACCACATAAACATATTCTTTCTTAAGAACACTGTTCTGAATGAAATTTAAATGTTTATAGTTGTGAAAGAAATCCTGTGGGTTCTGCTAGAATTTGCAACCTAAAATTTAGGGGCTGAAATTTAGATTTTAGTGGATATTTATTTCGTGTAAGATTTTAGCCAGAAATCAATATTTTACTGTTCATATTAGCATTTTAACATATAATCTGTTGGTAGTTCAATCACTCGTTCTTGTTATGTCAGGAATAAATCCTGATTTTTTGTTGTTGAAATAATGAGGTTAATTTTGCAGTTATGAAAATCGTGAATCCATTTTGCACATATATGTATAATTTTATTTTCGATATTTTTATTTTGACTCGTGGAACCCTCCGGTTCAATGGAAAACAATTTGACGATCACTGTTGCAGAAAATGTAATATCTGAAGTTTCCTCAGAGTGTTTGAAAGTATGTGAGGGACAATCAAGCGCTGATGTTAGTTTCCCGTTTATGGATTAACAAAATGTATGGAGTTAGTATGGAGAATTTTAAAAATGCATATGTATATTATTATTATTTCTTATTTTTAAATGAAAGAAAAAATTTCATTTAAGAAAATATTGGTTTATAAAAACTCCATAATTAACAATTAATCTTTTTTTTTCTTTTATAATTATGGTACTAAATATTCACACATTATTCTTTTGGTTTAGCTTATTTCTTCATCGGAATGTTTATGTGGTTTTTTTTCCAAAAATATGTACTTTCATTCAGTCTTTAAAGAAAAATTATTATTCTTATTTATTTTACTCTTCGCATATTCCAGCATCATGTCAATGATTCAATTTTCAGGACGAAGTATTCCTTTTAAATATTTATATTCTTGAATCATACAGATTCAACGACTTTTTTATATAACTGAATTAAACAGTGTAGAAAACCATGTGTAGTAAAATTTATTTCAATTGTAGTGACCTATATTAAAAAAAAATTTAGTTAAAAATGTTTCTTTTCTATTTGTTTAATTTTCAATTTTACAATTTCCTTTTCTTTGAATAATTATACATAAATATGCAATAACATTTTATTTGTTTTTCCCTCAAAGTTCGGCCTTTTTTCTTTATGTTATATGACATATTAGTAATATTCCGAAGTTACTTTACAGTTTTAGTAAGTATTTCTTTAAAAATATCCTGCAAATCGTAGTAATTTCACTTTAATATTTTTTTCCTTAAAACTCTTATGTATTTTGAGATACCCATTATTTATGTACCTTTTCTGATTTTACTTAAAATATTTTATAAATTACTTTATATCCTGATTGTAATGATCAATATAAAATGCTTCCTTTTGATCACATCTTTTTAAAAAATATAATCTGTCTAACTTTCCGGTGGAATACTTATATCATACCATAATTTGTTCACGTAATTGTCGTCCCCTTTTCAACATCCTATTCCCCCCCCCCCATTAAAGCAATTATATTTCCTACGATTGACTTTTGTGAGATTTTGAACCAATTATGATTAATAAGTTTTGATATGTTAAATCTTTCTGATTAAATGTTACCGGATTCTCTTTAAAGTACCATTGTTTTTCACATAGGCTCACGTATATTTTCGGGAGTGGGGAGAAGAAAATGCGCAATTTAGGAAATTTTCCTCTGAAATAAAGTCTTCATAAACACTTTCAAGGTCGTTTAGTTGCAACCCAAAACTTTCAGTATAGTTTTAGTAACAGTAGCTCAAAGAAAGAATTATATTTCAGAAAGACGTATATTACGTCCAGGACACTAAACGCCCCGGTTAAGCGAGACAGATATATAAGCTGTGGCATTTAAAGGGTTAAGAAGTAGCGCTAAGCGAATATCTGTCAAAGTACTCCCTTAATGTGATACATGATGATAAGAGATACAATAAGAATCTAACTATATTGCCAGCTTCTAGAAGATTACCCTAAAGAGGTTTGAATGAAATTCAAACAATAGTAATGACATCCTTATTAATTTTAACGTAGAAGGCTGGAACAATTACCATAATTTTAAAATTCGACACCTAATTTACACAACTACTAATTAAAATATATAAAATATTGACATACTTTTTGTACATAATTCTTCAAATTCAAAAAAATTGTTAATTTTATTTTTAAAAGGTTAAATTAGTATTTAAAAATATATGCATTTGAATTTTTTTAAAAAAATAAGGGAACATTTTGGTTAAAATTATTTTCGAAATTCATGCATCCAATTCTGAAACTCTTTAATCAAATATATAATTTAACACATTTTAATCAATAAAAAAAGTTCTAAAAATATTGAAAGATAATTTAAATTCGTTTTTTGTCTTTTAGTTAGGTATTTCTTCCAATATGAAACAAATTAAGCTGCATCAAATTCCTAATCCATAACCCCCTCCCCTATTAACATAGGAAGAGTAACTAAATTTTTATTAGACCTTCACATTTTGATAATCTGAATCCTGTGTCGGCAAAATTATCGTAATTAAATGTGGATCCCTATATTCGCTATAGATAAAAAATTCATATGAAGTCAATCATTGGATTGATTAAGATATTACTTTTTTCGCTCAGGTAATTTTTCAAAATGATGTATTTGTATATCCTTTAAAAATTAGCAATTTTTAAAACAAATAGAACGTTTCAAACTTGCTTCATTATGCTCGAAACATGTCTCTCTTTATATCCAAATAGAGACAAATTTTAAAAGTTCTCGTGCTATATTGGAATTAATGTGTCTAGATATTAATTTTCCAATATAACTATCATCACAATTAACACCTTCGAGATAGTGTAATTTCTAAATATATAACAAATTCAGATATGTATGATGTTTTAATAAACTAATAAAAGTTTTAAAACAGTCTACACAGAAAGTTTTTCAATTTTGAGCCCCTTAGCTATTAAGGCAACTTCAATAAAGAAATAACTGGTTTTGGATTATTTTTTGCTATGCAATAGATAATTTGTTTTGAATGATGGTAAGAAAATGCATTTTGTATTTTATGATTTTGCTTTGTTGGGGTATTAGGAAAATAAAGGGGAAATACACAGCAAATTTGATTATAAAAGCTGAATGATTTACTAAAATAAGAAAAAAATTAAATTTAGTCAATTTTCTTCCTTCTCGTGAAATCTCAGGGAAAAATCCTTATAAACAATCTTATTTCTGCGATATATTTATATATTTAGAAACATCCCAGAACCTTAAGGGCTTTCATTTTGTTTTTAAGGTGTAGTTTTCAGATTTATTATCTGGTATAAAATAAAATTTGTAGAAAGAAAAAGAAAATGAAAAACAGAAGTAAGTGAGATAACAAAAACAAATTCGAAGGAGACCATTTTTGATAAAGTGAAGTTAAAGAATGGGATGAGGAGGAATAAAGTGAGCTTTATAAAAATCTCTCTCAAATCCCTTGAGACAAATGGAATGCGGTTCTTCATTTATTTTTACCTTAAGCCATAGATTTCTTTTGCTCCTTCTTCCATAAGGATTTTCGTCACTTCAGAAGTGTTTTTTTCCCCTGAATATTCCTTTCAGCACAGTTTTCCTATGAGTTTTCGCATATTTTGTTATTCCGTTGTCGAATAAATTAAGAAATTATTATTTAGTTAATGAAAATTTTATATTTCTTTGTAGTACTTTACCTTTGTCATAAAAAAATTGCGATAGATTTTTTTAAAATTATTTAAACATGTCTTTGCAAATATTAGGGCATTTTATTTTAATAATTGCTCTTTCTCTAAATGGATAGTGTATTTTTCTATAACACTAGCAGTTATTATTACTTTCTATATGATCTATATAATGTATCACCATTTTCTTTATTTACCACATGTAAATATGCACGAGTTCAGTTTTAAAAATATATACCTATGCATTATAATTTTTTTGTTTTATCTCAAACAAAAGTTGATAAAATACTTTTAAAATACTTCAACCAATTGTGTCTCTATAATAAAAAACACCAAACTGCATTGTAAAATACTGTGTTTACTTCGATTAAAATTTTTCGAAAACATCAATTAATTGTTATGAATTTTTTACCAAACATAGAAGGTCATTCGCACTTTAAGGGAACGATTTTGTAATTTATTTTCTCGCTTGCACTTTGAGAAAAGACTTTGACAACTTCAGAACAATCATCTGATAATGTTTTTTTTATTGGAGTATAAAATAAAATATTTGATTTGAAAATGGCCCTTAAAACTAATAGATGGTTCAAAGGTTTCGTAACTGCGCTTTCCAAGGAGAAATATTCGTATTAACAACTTGTAAAGATGTAAAAGAAATCTCGGTTATTGAATTTCAAAAAGAGGTACTTATAATATATTAAATATGAAAGGAAGAAAACATTTAGCTGAAAGTAAAACTAGAAGCATGTACACGAAACCTCATTCTAAGACTGTTCGAACGCAGACAGCTATTAAGAGATGGAAGTCTGTAATCGTAAAAGAAACTCTGCCGACTCAACGATTCATTGCATCGAATCTGGAAATTTCCTTCGACACTTGCAAGTAAAATCATTAACAGAGACTTAGTTGTTTGGTCCAAAAATTCATCACCTTTTGCCAAAACATATTGCTGAAAGAAAAGCAAGTTGTAGAAAATTATATGAAAAACGCTTTGCTGCTGAAAAATGGAAATTTGGGTAGCACTTGATGAAGCTTGGATATATTTAAGTGACATTTATAAACGAAGATGTGAACTTTCTATTGCTGAAATGATGGCAATGGCCTTCCGAAATGATTTCTTTAATGAACAGAAAAGTTACGTATAAGGGATTCATGATAGTTTCAAAATTTTGGTAAATCGGCAAATTAAAAATCAAAAAAGTCTAAAAAAAGCCAAAATTAACTCACTCTACTACCAAAAAAAATATTTTAACCCATTTTTGAAGAAGAATTTCCAACCTTCGGTGGAAAGGACATTTATATAGTTAAGCTTTTAATGCTTGTCGGTTCCTGCTGCCCTCTGATCCCCCTTGCCTACCCTCGGACCCGGGTAGGCGTGTGGGTGAAATTGAATAATCAGCAGACATGATGCACTCTAATTATTTTATTTTCACCAAAATATCAAGCAGGTACAATAATAATCTAAATAAGAAAAAAGATCACACCACGATAACTCATACGAGCTCAATATAACTACGTCGTGCACTAATAACCTAAACTTCTATTTAAGCAAGGATCTCGATACCTGCACTTTTATAAAGATGAGTCCTCCAGTCGAGGCCTTTAGTACGATCCTTATCCGGATTTAATCGTCGTCGATTGATACTCTTAAACTTCTTCAATTGATAAATTCCGATTTGCACTTAATAATTTCACGATCCTTCGCTCACCAACTACCTCGTAAAACTCGTAATGCAGAATTTATATAATATACTTAATTTGTATAATCACGCTTTCTTCACCTGGTGAAAGTTGGTTGATAATATTATTTCCCCAGAAAAAATCCCAAATGGTTAGTTATAGACGCGTATATATCCGCCACAAGCTTCTTAAAAATAAAGCCTTTAATCACACGTCTAAGTCAACTACCACTTATTTAGTAAAGATAGAATCCCATACACAGGAATAAAGAGCATCCTATTAGATGAAATATTCGTAAAATTACTTGATGCTTCTCCAATGTACTTTAGTGCTCTCGGTTTGTTGAAACGAGCCTTAGGAAAAAGGCATCCGAGAACACTGAACTGACTTTCAAGAGGAATGGAGTAAAATTGGCATGGCATTACTAAGGTAAAGTTTACTTCCATGGTAAGTTCAAGCTAGAACTATTGTCAAGAATCAAGGCTATCAGATAGAAGCAAATCTTCATAAAAATATTGCATTTATATATAAAAGTTAGCTGTCAAAATCGTTTCCATAAAGAGCGAATGGCCTTCTGTATGATGCTGGCATTTGAATTATCGTATATTTTATAGAATCATTTTAAATATTTAAAATAAACTATTTTTAAAATTTTTATGCATTAGATTTAGCTGTAGATTTGATTTTAAATTGTCAACATTAATATGTTTCTTGTCATTTAGGATAACGGAAAAGTTAGCTTTTGATACTTATTTATTATCATCATTAAAAAATTACTCCGGTAAAATATCTTAAAATACATTAAATTGTCATTTAATAAAAAAATTGTCGAATACTATTTTTTTCTTTAATTAATGTCTCTGAAGTCTTAATATTAAGAAAAACAAACATTTGTTAATGTTTAGGTATCCCCTCTAATCCATATTTTAGTTATCTTCTTTTAAGGTACCCCTCTAGCCTCTGTTTTAAATTATCTCAATATTGATGTAAATAGTTCCCATATTTCCATTGAGATTAGTTAGAGGAAAAGAGTGAAATAGAATTTTTCACAAAAATATTTTATAAAAACAGTGAAGAGCTTGAAAAGAATCTAAAAAAAATCATAAAACTTGCCATAAATTCTTATATATATAATTAGAACAACTCACATAGGAATTATTGATATGTACGATTTTTAAATCACAGTTTTCATTTACTTTTAAATAAGTTACAATGAATTGAAAAATTTGTATTTTTCTTATTTGAAGTACACTTTTAAAATGACATATCTATTATGAACCCTAATTTTCGAATACCAGTTTATATGCTTTTATTTTTTCTTCAAATATTTGATGCAATTAAGAGGAAATTATTGACAATTACATTAATTTTCCGCCACAGATTTACTTATTAACCTTTTTTTTCTGAACATATGACTTCTGCATCATTTGCGCCCAAAATAATTACAGTTAAAAAGACTTGATAGACTTTTTTTTTTTTTTTGCTAAATAGATTTTTAATGCCATTGGTGCATCTCAGATCGATGTTTAAAAAAATATTTGTCAACAAACATTTGCTAAGAAACGAAAATTGCCATCTATAGTACACAGTATTAACATTCACTTTATTTTATTTGTCTTTTTTTGAGAGAGTTAAAATAGAGACTGTGAATGGTCAATACTATGTTCTGGAAAAGAAATACGATGCCACTTAATGGAGTTAATTAAGATTTTGCGCACATCGCTGTTTTTCTGAAAAGAACATACACGGTATGTTCTGTATGAAACAATTTTGAGAAAGTGAAAGTAATTTTAAAATAATTATTGATATGAAATGATCATACATTAGATACGTTCCCTTCTTTCATTGTATAATTAATTTATTTTTGATACTTGAAAGATTAAATAGTTTTATGCATAACATAACTTAATTGAAAATCTGTTCGTGCTTCTCTTTTTCTAATTAATATAAATTTTCTAGTTTACGGCAAAGAAACCAATTACAAGAGCTTTCAAATAATAATTCCAAATAAATGCATATAGCTTATGTATACTTCAAATGATCTTTTGGTTTTTATATAAATTTAAATGAATTAAAAAACACTCAGAAAAATATTATTTAAGAAGTTGTGTTTTAATTTTTAAGAGTAATAATATAAGACGTATTCATTACTTATCACTACTAAAATAAGGGTTTGCTACTATTATATTTTATTAACGTTTCCACAAAAATATTTTAAGACAGAAAACAAACGTGTTTTTACATGGTTTCATTTTACCAAAAAAAAGTTAGCAGCATTTTAGTTTGATCTCCTGGATGCATCTTGTACATTGAGTGAGTGTTTAATTATGTGACTATAAAAAGCAATAAGATGAATATTAGAAATGGACCTTAAGCCTCTTTCAAGTGGAGAGGACATTACATGAGGTGGAATATCTCCCAACTTCTACAGCATGCTAATGTGAAGACCTTGAATCAGATTAATTGATCGTGCAAAAGCCTTCTACACTCTTGGTCCACTGTCAATATGGTTCAAACTTATGAGATGCCGTCCACAAGTCCATAACAAGACGCCTTAGCATACGGCAGATATATACATATTTTGTAAGCATAATAATGTAAAATGTTTTATAATGTTCACTTTTTTCCATTGATCAGAAAATAAGAAAAAGCTATTCTTTTTTATTTACTATTTCAAATTTCCTTTTTTTGCTAATTTTGTCTGATAATTTTTCCAGTTTTAACGAATTTTTACATATCTTGTTCTATACTATTATCCGATTGTTCTCCTTAAATCAATATATTGCATATTTTATTCACTATATACCAATGACTAATTGAACACCTATGATAAAATAGATAAACAGAATTTATTCATATCCCAGTTGATAGAGCCTCTCCCTGAAGGCAATTACAGCTTAAGGGCAAGCTTTCCACAAATGTTTAGACGATTGACATTGGTATTTTCTCCACTCGGGGTTTCTAGAAAGCATGTGTGTTGTTCCACCAATCTTGGACTGCTGCAGCAACCTTTAATTTAGAGACCCAATTCGTCCCAGAGGTTTTTTTATTGAATTCAACTTCGGACTCTGAGCAAGCTAGTCTAGTCGGTTCACTACATTATCATCATTCCAATCCATTTTGGGCCTCGCAACATGAAAAGGATATTGTTGTCCTGGAAATAAGAATTAACCAACCCGTAAAATTGCCGCATTGTAGGAAGCAAATTTACTTCTAGAATAGTGGAGTAGGTTTTAGCATTCAGCTTACCATAAATAGGGATTAAGGGTCCCACTCGATACCGCAAGGAACTTCCCCACGCCATAATTTCAAAGCAGAACTTTACTGTAAGAGCAATGAATTTTAGAAAAGGCATTTTCCAGGAACACAACAGACCCAGACATTGTCATTTGACTGTCAGAGGTTGAATCTTGATTCCTTACTCCAGCGAAACTGTTTGCAATAAACTATTGTCCAATTTTGAAGTGCTTACACTACTTCAATCATGCAGCGTAGTTGGACTGTATAATCAAAGCTTAATGGACGGTAGCACGTCCATGGAAAATGAGCAGATTAGCTTCTTTGATAATGATATTTATAAAAAGAAACAGGTGTGGATACTTTTTGCAATTCCTAGTGACCAAATTCTTTTGGACAGGACTCTTTGGTCTCTATCTCTTAGTTTCGTGTGTCTACAAGGTTGATACACATTTTGACAATCTCCACTCACCTTCCACTTTTTAATCACAAATGCCACTGTTGATTTTGGAATGTTTACCTCTTAAAATATGTCCCATAAGGATCGCATGTTTCTATGATATCCGACAACTACTCGATTTTTAAAATCAGACAGCTCTGGGTTTTGTGGCATCTTGCATGTGACTAATGTCAACGCTGTTTCCTTCACGATATTGAAGTACAGAAGGCGTGATGAAGATCAGAACTCAGATATCTTCATTTGCATAGGTGTCTAAAAACTTAATGGTAGATAATGTAAATTATTACGCATATGTATGTGTTATATATTGTTACGAATTTTGTATAAAATAGCGTAAATAATCTGTATTTGGATATGTAATGATTTTATATTACTCTATGCTATATTTGTTTCATGATAAAATTGTAATATCCACAAGCAACGCCGTCCCTTACGTCATAATGGTGATTCAATGGGAACTTGGCGATCTTGGCGACTTGGATTTCAACCAACTTGGCGACTTCTGCGATCATTTTGGCAACATGAAGACCATTTTGGCGACTTGGTGATCATGTTGGCGGCCATTTTTGGCGAGTTTCGGACTCTCAGATTCTTCTAGAAATTAATGGAAAAATCCACTAGTTTCACGATTGATGACGCAAGCGCATCTTTCTGAAAGTTTCGCCTACGGCCATAAATAGAGAGATACTTGCCGAAACAGTCAGTCTGGTTTTGACTACCGATTAGTAAACTTGCCTTAATCGTGATTAGCTCGACTGTGCTTGTGAATAAGCTTATATATACGTGTGTTTTAGATACTGATAATTGTGTCTGCTGTGGAAGGTGTAAAGTCCTTCTGATATTTATTTTGCGAATTTTGCTGTTGAATTCTGTGTTTTGTAGGATCTATTTTCGACAATAAATACTCATCGCTCTTAAAGAATTGCTTTGTTTTTTACGACTGATTTTGCATAAAATCCTCAAACCCCGATCTGCGTAACAATATATTCCTAAAATATACATTAGCGTTAAAACTTTTAAAAAAAACCCATTAAAATCACGAAAAAAATATTTGTAATTGTTTGGTTTATTACAAAATACAAAACAGCTGTGCCGTAAATATTTAATAGAGGGTCAAATATTTCTTATAATGTATCTCCATCTTCAAACTTAACATGAAAAGTGACCAATATTTCAAGGCATATTTATCTGTCTTCAGTCAAATATGTACAAGGTGTGCCTATTAAATAACAAGACTAACTCTATAAAACAATTTATATTAATTTCATACATAGTTTTTTATCACCTTCAATAAAAAAATCCCTCCTTTATACATGCAGTGATCCGTGATAATCTTCCATTTTTCTAAACATTCCTGGAAGTCTTATTGTGTCAGCTCCTTCAGGACGCGTGCCGCTGTCTTGTTCACGGCTTCAACGGTTTCGAATCATATTCATTTTAATACATATTTCATTTTAGGGAACTGGGAGAAATCATATGGCTAAAAGTTCTTGGTAAAACGGGTTGTGTACCCTGGGGGGGGCAGTGATTGACTAAAATCCTTTTAAAAGGCGATGTAGGTACAGCTGGTGAATTCTCTAGGTGACGAATGATTTGTCTTTCCTCGGTTGGGGTAATTACTTCCTTATTCTTTCACTGAGTTCAGCCGGAATGTGAAGGTAACAATGCTGATCAATAATTTGACGTTCAATAAACTAGTGAGGGTACACATTTCCATTAATATCGAAAAATCAATCATCATTTCTTTGAATTTTCAATTGCTCATGGGAGTATTTTTTTTTTTTTGGCTTTTGATGAAGATTGGCTCTTTCAGAGCATGAATTTGCGCTTTGTTTCCAAATCAAAAATAAGCACACCATACTTCATCACACGTTATTATCATTTTAGATCAGTTTGGGTAAGTTTCAACGGCATTCGGAGTGCAAATACCAACCTTTTTCAACATAAGAATTTTAGGTAACATTTCAGCACACATATTTACATGGGAAAATTATTATGCAAAATGTGCTGTACAGATTCTTTGTTACTTCTCACAGTTTCGAAAATCACACGAATACTTAACCGTTGGTCAGATCCAACTAGATTACCCATTTGTTCCATATTGTCATGCATCTTAAACATGAAAAGATGATACGGACATTGATAATCGTTAGTGCCTTCTAGGTCATCTTGAAAACGCTAATGCCGCTCAAAGCATGTGAAACCGATATATCTTTATTACCATACAATTTTCTCAGTAACTTATAAGGCTCAGTTGCAATGTTTCGTAGATTCATGTGAAATTACACAGCATATCATTGCCCTATTGTTAGATTTATCCTTTTTCTGGTGAAATAAAAATAACTCTGCTGCGAATGAAGGTTACGGCTATGCGGATTCACTTACACTGTAATAAATAAAACTAAAATACGACGAAGAAAGCAAAAATTCGTTCAATACGCATGGAATTGCTAAACTTTGGCAAAATAAAAAATGCCCAAGTTATACCCGAAAATGTGAGAAAACATGAAAAATATATTAATTCCATTTCCAACATCATGTTTAGTAGAATCCGGTTTTAGTGCCGTTAATAATATTATGAGTAAACAAAGAAATAGACTGAACATTACAGGACGGGGGGATCTTCGGTTATTTTTAACAAAAATTGAACCAGATATCAATGAAATAATTTCGAAGCATCAAGCTCAAGGTTCTCATTAATTGCATAACTTTTTAATTTTCGTTTTTATGAATTTTGTTTTTTGTTTTTGTTCATTTCAAAATAAAATATGAATTTTGTGAAAAAACATTTCTTAAAATCTTTATTTTCTTTAAATAAATAAATTATTATGCTGGGCAAAATGAAATTTTGCCTGGTAAAATTGCCAAAAGTGGGCGGCAGACAGATAGGTTAACTATCTCTGACTTACAGAAACGAGAAGCACAATATTAGAAAGAGAAAATTTCAAGCTAAATAGCTATTGCCACGATTCTTTGGAAAATGCTTACTTCTTCTGTTGGCACGTCAGTCTCGTTATTTAATAGCCACATATTGGTATATATATATATATATATATATAAACTTAGAGGCACAACAGACCGTATGGGCCAAGGCTTAATGTGACCAATTCTGTTTTTGTGACCTTGGGCGTTGTAGCGCAAGAGAAGATGTTACGGTAAGAGCTAAGGTGGTCAATCTGACACGAACACCTACTGTAGGCATGGCTATCTCACGGCCCATTTGAAGACTTTTTGCGGCCCAATTAAAGTTTCTCTTTAAAATATTCAAGGCATTTGGACTCTAGACGGGTGAATTGAAAAATCGTTTTTGACCCACCCACCTCTTCCATGCCATTCATTCTGAAATAATTTCTTCCCATCATTTTACTTCTAATAAATCAATTAAGTATTCTCAAGAATATTTAAACTTTCGATATATCATTACTAAAGTAAATGGAGAAGAAAAGTCCCTGTGAGTTATTTATTCAAAAATATATTGATAGCAGACAGTATAAAACCTATAAAACTTAAAAGACCTTTAGAAACGCTTCATGGTGCCTCGACAAGCCTCGAGAGTTCTTTGAATTAAAATTTAAATCATATGAAAAACAAAAAGCATTTTTAATAAAAAAGTGTTGTTTATGAATCAAAAAGCTTTACTTGCATCTTACAAAGTATCATGAAAAACATTTAGATGTAAAAGCCTCACATTATTGGCGAAGAGAGCTTATTTTGCCAGGAACAATTGAGATAGTAAAAACCATGTTTGGAGACAATTCTGCCAGAGTTGCACTCTATGGACTGTAACTCTTTGGCAAAACCACTGTAATATTAAGTCTCACAGAATTAGCATTTAGAATTAATGTTAAATATGAAAATAATGTATAAAATTCCAATGAAGACAATAGCTATTTTTTTTAATATTTAAAGCGTTTAGACTTCAAAATGTTTTAATCCGGGGCAGACGCGCACTCGATACTAACATTAATGGTCACGTGGTGTGACTAAGTCACCCCCGTCATTTTTTTTTATAATCACTTTTATTATTAATGATAAAATCACAATTGCAGTAAATAATTTATTTAAAAGAAAGTGTATTTTCCTACTTTCAGACCTTTCAATTTTCTTTGATAACTTGAGAAAAAATGGCCAATAAACTGAATTAAAATGTTTTAAATGTGCGAAACCTTAATAAAGGATGCAAATCACAGACACATTTCGCTAACGTAACAGGAATGTTATTTGCAAGGCAAAACTGTCATATTTTGTTCAGGTTATTGTAGTTTTAATGTCTTTTGATGATCGACAAAATCATGCTAAACTATTTCTTGCTTGTGTCTTTTTGACAGGGCGAAGTTGTCACGTTTTACAATTATGGCTTCATATTTTAGTTGATGAAGTTCATTAGAAAGCATTTGAATATTTTCTTTTTGTTCCGTGTTTATCGTTTTTCTCAAAATTTATAATTATTATGCATTATTTCAGCAAGTTTTTCCCTTGCTTGATCAGTTTCAACTTCCTTCAATAGATGTTCATTTCTTTTTTATATTCTACTCCTTTATATTTATCGCAGGGGGAGTGTATCATGTTAATAGAAACTATTTCGGAACAAAAGTGGTCGCGCGGGGAACTCGGTCAAAAAAAGAACCTTAAGATTGTAAAGAAGGTTTGCCACTCCAAAAACAGGGGAGTTTGTGACAATACATTTAGTTCCTCTGAAGAGTGTATATAGGAGGATACTGTCATGACATTGATAAATACCATACTGTAAAAAATAACCAGTTTTCCAAGAAATTAACGATTTCGTAAGCCTGGATTTGCTTTGCTCTTCACGTGAGCAGGGCTTAAAAAGTATCAATATAAAATTTGGATGCTAGTTCTAAAATAATGTAATACGCATAATGTAAAACAAAATTTCATAATTCGTTCATTATCCTTGGCGAATAATCCTTTAATCATCTGTGCTTTTCAAAATATCATAAAATTATTCACATGGAATAAAGAGCAACATAAATATTTTGTTACGACTATCCTAAATGACTGTGATGATTTTTTTAAATCTTCCTACAATTTTTCTCTGGGTCAGTGTTTTGTTTTCCTCTGAAAGAGTAGTATTTTATAGATTTAAAAAGTAAACGTAATAAAAAAAAAATCTTCATCATGGAATTACAGCAAATCAAACAAAATGTTTTTTTTATTTGGTTATAGGATTAACGATAGCCTGAAGTAGAGATGACGTAATATTGCCAGATGATATAAATTATATCAGTGTAAATGTATTTATTATTTATGTCGGAAAGCATTTTCTTTTAGTATATTCCAGTAAATTAATTTTTGAAACTTTTATTTTCGATGTGCTCGCACCCCTTGTGGGGTTATTACCCCCCTCGGAGGGGTGTGTGCATCCAACAGTTGAGAAACGCTGCTCTGCATAAATAAACTACTGTTTTTTTTTTAAAAAATGCAACACCATGAAGGAATATCGGAATCAAATGAAATTTAATGCACAAACATTTGTATGAGTTCAAATAAATGTCTAAATTTTTAAAGCAAAAAAAACTATATTAAGTGTCCGAAGTC
>BMAO01039429.1:0-23133 GCA_019973975.1 Trichonephila clavata | reverse complement strand
GCAGGAAAAATACATTTCTTTATATCCTCATTTATAATTATTGTTTCATCTAAAAATAGTATAAATAACTTATATCTGTAGATATTTAATACGTTATTATGACTTTTTCGGTTGTATTTATTTTATAACTAAAATTGTAAAATATTCGCATTCTAATGACGTTTCAATGGAAAATTGGCAAAATACCGACGATGCAGCCAAGTTGGCATCATTTTTTCTGAACAAATTTGGCGATTCGTTAACCATAATGGAGACCATATGGATGCATCTGAAAATTACTGGAGAAATATATAACATCATGATCTATGACTAAAGGCATCCGACTATCCTAAATTTGTGAATTTTTCCAAAAAATTGATAATATTTTAAAATTTTATTTTATAAATCATCTTATTCGCCTTATTAAAATATGCAAGTTTATTATTTTCCGTTTATAGAACAAAACTGCAAGTGTTTTAGTAAAAGCAGATGCCATTACTTTCAGCAAGATGTGATACTTTAAAACGCGTTTTTCTCGAAATAAGTTTTATTGAAAATACTCAAACGGGGACAGCGTATTGCGTAAAAAAAAAACATTTGAAAATAATTAAGTGAAATTGTTTGTGTATTTTTTATATGATAGTAGAAGTATTTTAACCTTCAGAATTACCTATCACTGTTTTATTACAAAATTTACAGTCCCTTCTGTTAATATAATCACTGTTTTTGGCAAGCAATTTCATATAATAAATAAGATTAAGTGCTTTAGGTTTTGCAAAAATTAAAATATCTGTTATCCTGAAGGACATTTCAAAAATGAATAACATAGCGAGACATCAAAATTGAAAAATTGAAAATTTGTTCATAAACTTTTGGTACAGAATAAACTTCGTTTATGTTATTTTTTTGTAAATTTTTTTAATTTTTTCCCATTTAAGTAATTATATTTTATTTTTCTCTTTTTAATTTTAGCATTTTTTTCTTAAAATGCACTAAATAATAAAAACCAGAAAAAAAATCCCCATACTTCCATTTTTTTTTAAAAAAAGTTGTCGTAAGTAATCAGATAGCTTAAGAGGATTTTTCGAGAAAGCGCTGGAAAGTAGAGGACGATAACCAAGGCAAATAATTTTCTTGCCTTTCCTCTTCATTTAAATTCAAATTTTTACAACCCATTGAAACCAACTATAAATATTTTTATTACAGCATCATGAAAAACTTTTTTAAATAGAGAAAGTTAAATAATAAGCTGGATTTTGTTTTAAAAATTTTTGAAACTATAACTGTAAATAAATAAATAAATCTACCCAATTTATATTTTCTGTATAGTGAGTGATTAATCATGTATTATCGTCGTACTTTCAAGCAATAGAATGGCTATTGGGGACGGATATCATATATTTGAGCCTCAATCAACTGGTGAGGTTGACACCTCAGTTGACATCCCCTTCGCCAAACTATCGCGCCATGCCCACGTGAGAGCTTTGAGTCTCGACACATTTAACGGGCATCAACCCCTCTGCAAGGCCGGTCTGCAGTGGCACTAGGACTCAAACTTATAACACCCCGGCCATTTTTCTAGTGTAATGTCAATAATTTGTTTTCTTATGCGGTGTTAATTTTTGTATGTGTTTCATACTTAATTTGGCATTTCATATGATGTCATTTCTGCCAACAAAAGAAAATGTGGAATTTTTTGCGTAAACCAGTTTGTAAATATTAATTTAATAGCGGAAAGTAGCAAGCATAAACAAATTTATCGTAAAAAGAAATAGTAATGCCTATTATTTTATCTGATAGATTATGATAGTACAGTAGTGTGAAAACTTAAGCAATTTTTCATATGGTTCCGTAATTCAGAATGTTGTAATGCCTGTCGGTTCTGGCTTCCCTCTAAAACCCCTTGTCTACCCTCAGACGCGACTAGGTGTGTGGGAGAAACTGAATAATCAGTAGACATGATTCACTCTAATTATTTTATTGTCACCAAAATTTCAAGCAGACACAATAACAATCTAATTAAGATAACAGATCAGATAGTAGAGCGCGGAGGTGAGACTCATTAGCCTGGGGATAATAATAGGACCCTCAAATGATTCCACGATAGCTTAAACACGCTCAATATAAACTACGTCTCCCACTAATAAGCTAACTTCTATTTAAATAAGGATCACGATGCCTGCACTTTTATGAAGTCAAGTCCTACACTTGAACCTTGAAGGCGATCCTTATCTAGATTTAATCACTGTCGATTGATCCACTCTCAGTAATCTTCCATTGGTAAACTCAAAATGCCTTTAATCATTTCACCATCCTTCCCTCTCTAACTAACCAACTAATTTGCCAACTAACTCCTTAAACTTGAATACAGAATTTATATAATATACTTAATTTGCATAACCACGCTTTCCTTACTCGGTGAAAGTAGGTTGATAAATTTGTTTCCTCAGAAGAATCCCTAAGGGGTTGGTACAGCCGTGTATAGATCCGTCACAAGTACACACAATGTAACCCTTAAGGGTTAGTGGAAGCTAAAAAATGAATTTTGGGCAAACATTATGGAACAAAACAGACAAGGCCTTATTGAAAGAAGGAATTCAGTAAAAAACGTTGTATATTCTTGAGAAAGAACAACAAATCAAAATCCCTTATTAAGGTGTACGGACTTTCCTAACTGCAATGGTTGCATGATGTAGTCTGTTTATACTCAATACCCAATTGCCCAGCAGTTCTTCAGCTAAGAATTGCCACTCTTCAGTTATTTGGCGTTATCTGTAGGATAGGATTCAGCTATCAGGTGTATCTCCAAAGCATTCTATGTATGCTCGATGGGCTTTAAATCAAGAGAGCACACTAACCAAGTGAGTCTGCAGATATCCTCCCTTTCCAGAAGCTTCTCAACAGCAGAGCTTCTATGGTAATGTGCACTGTTGGTAGATTTCCGAATTTAGCTGAAAGTAAAAAAAATTAGGTCTTGGTGAACGATATGTATCCATATGCCTGTATTTCCATTACATTTTATTGAAAACCAGCTCTAAATATTAACTTTTAAATTACTTTAACTTCATAGTTTAATCAACATGCTATTAATTTAAGTACCCTTTAAAATAAATGACACTGGCCCCTATTTTCTGACTGTGTTGGCGTCAAAAACCATATAGAGAGAGGTACAAGCTCGATTGTTCTGGCTCCTTTGGCGAGAGAGTTGGTCACTTTGTTCCCCTCGATTAAACGATGGGTTGGGATCCACCGATGGGTGAAAGGTTTTTCTATTACCTCAATGGAGAATATAAGGTTGATGTATTGGAGGAGCCTTGTTTTCCCTCTCTAAATGGCTTGTCCATTCCAGGTATATATCTAAAGCTATCCTGATTGAAGGAGTTCCACGTAAAGTGGATGCGATTTCCCCGCTGAGACCCTGTGCTTCGAATTTATATTATCTGGGTATGTGAGAAAGACATCAGCTCTTCCAATACTGCAGTCTGAGTCTGAGGAACTGTTGGCATGAATTTTGACTAGGCGAGGCTACGTAAGATTAAGTATTGTGTCCATACCTTTTCTTTTTATCGTGTCTTTTGGCTCCTTTATCTCCATAATTTTGACAGAGGAAGGTGGTTTGACTCATCTTTCATTTTATTGGCATTATAATAATCATTCAATTCGTGTATTAGTAATTAGTGCTAAAAATTTTGGTTTTATTAGTCAAAATAGAAAACCACTAAAATTCAGGATTTTAACGCTAATTATTTTTTATAATAACGTTGCAACACAGTATTATAAAAATTTTAAATAAAATATTGTAAAGGACTATTAAGGCAAAAAATATATCCACTATTCGACATTGAGAAAAATAGTATGCAAATTCAAGTATTTAACGCAACGCATATATGTTTAGTGAAAGAAGAAATATCATAAAATACTTCTACATTCTATCAGTATAGATCTTGGTTGCAAGTTTTCTTTTATTATTGATACAAAATAGTTGATATTATTAATGCAAGTTAGTTGAAGAAGAGTTAATTACTGTATTATCATTTGTTTTTTCAAACATAATAATCAAAAGTGTTCAGAGTTCAGGATGCCCAATTATAATGAAAATACAAAAAAAAAAATTCTTATGTAACCAAATACAATTTCGATACGTTTGTTATTATCTTCTTGAGAATGTTCCATGATTTAGGAATCCCCCTGTACTTAGAAAATTGAATAATCTATAAATTTTTAAATATATTATATAATTAAATTGTTTTTTAACTTAGAAATTAATTAAAAACTCCATGCTAGACTTTGCAATAGCGGTCGGTTCCTGCTTACATCTGAACCCCCTTGTCTACCTGTAAACCCGGCTAGGTGTGCTGGAGAAACTGAATGATCCATAGACATGATTTCAATCTAATTAATTTATTATTTCCAAATATCAATCAGACACAATAACAATCTAATTAAAATAGGTGATTAAAATAGTAGAGCGCGGAGGTGAGATTCTATAACACAGGGATACTACTACGGACCCTCAACTGAATCTAAGACAGCTTAAATACGCTCAAATATAACTACGTCGCACACTAATAAGCTAACTTCTAACTAATCAAGCTCACAATACCTGTACTTCTTATGCAACGGATCCTACACTGGAACTTGCAGGGATCTTTATCGGGCTTGATCAATGTCGTTGGACCAACGCTCTGTAATCTTTTTTCTGGACAACTCCAAGACATCTTACTAATTCCACTATCTTTCAATCTTCAACTAACAAACTAACTCGCATACTCTATGCTAACTCCTACTTGCTAACTCCAACGTGCCAACTCACAAACTCGCGAAAACAGAACTTATATAATGTGCTTCATTTGCATAATCACGCTTTCTTGATCAGCAAAGGTTTGTTGAATAAATTTATTTTTCCCCAGAAGAGTCCACAAGTTGTTAATAAAGTGGCGGATAGAACCGTCACAACTTCACTTAAGAGAGTTGAATTTATTTATATATAAGTTACCGTTAAAGTATATATAATTCAGTTATTTCAAGGAACATCTAGTATTCCATGAAATAATTAGACAAGTCAGTTAAAGTGTATAATAGATGAAGTTTATTTTATACTTTACCTAGTTATTCTACGAAATAATATGTTATTCTATAAAATAACTAATGGTTGACCATTTAAGTGAAAAATAAACAATTTCAAAGCTATTTTATAAATTAATTGATCATAAATAGATAAAACTTCTCGAAAAGTATATTTTATTCCTATTGGGGATGATTAATTCATAAATAATAAAGAAAAGCAGATGGTATAACTTATTATTGCTCATATTGTTAACATTAGTTAAATAGAAAGGGGGGGGGATATATTTTGCATCTGCTACCAACACAATTAACTTTTCTACTCGGTTAAAACTGAATCGGTTCAAAACTGATTAAAAGCAGCTCTAATCGGTTCAAAATACTTTCGAGTCATGTATTCCATACTTTAATGATAAAGTAGTCGTTATTCCCTAGAATACATAGTTAAATCGTAGAATTCAATAGTTTTGTATTCTTGAACTGACTTGTCCTGTTACTTCAGGAAATACCTAGTTATTCTAAGAATTAATGGATTTCACACTTTAATGGTAACATATATATATAATTTGGATCCTCCATTAAATATGTTCGTGCACAAAATAATCACCCTTACAAGTATATCTTTATACATCTATCTGTTTGTTTTAAATTCAGAGCTAAAATAAATTCAACGTTAGTAAATGTTGAGTTTCACTTTTCAATTACCTAGCATTATTTTGAATAACATCCTATTTTTTCAGCACATAAAACATCACCATTTTTTGAAATTTATACTTTTTAAGCATGTTGTGGCAGATGAAAAATCTAGTAAATAGTCTTATTTTTTTAATAGTTGCATAACAATTCTGGCTCCACTTTTACGATTAATAGATGCTGCCTTTGACTAGATTTAGAATAAATATATATATAGTAATAAATTAATTCTAAGCTAAAGAAACATACACAAACTGTTATGTTTCCTGATGTGTCTGGAGTTTCTTGAATTCGGTAATTTAAAAAGAAATAGAACCATTTATAATATTTAAATTTATACTTGAAACGTTTCTTCTTTACGAATATAAAATTTCGAAACTGAAATTTCTGTTTATGTAGGTGCTTTATTTTATATTACCACTGAAAGGATTTAAATAAAATGAGTAATATTATGAATAATTTTTTATTTTAAATTTATATAAATTTAAGAAATTGCAAATTTTGTTTAATGTTTTACTGCTAATGGAGTTTTAACAGAAATAGCTGTTTTTTTTAATTATCAAAACATTACTCGTTGAATGCTTATGTACCTGCAAATAAGTTTATCAAAAGCTATTTGCATCATATAATTTATATTTATTTTTTTTAAATATTGATGAATGCATGTGTTTATTTTTATGCAGTACTAGCTGGTATACCCGTGCTTTGCACAGGGGAATGGAGAAATTAAACAAAATGGATTGAAAAATCAAGAAAATTTATATGTATAAATTTTATGTTAATCGCAAAACAAAAAAAAATTTTTTGCATATTTCAGCTGAACAAACAAACCATATTTCTTAAATTTAAAATCTGAAGGTCTAATAACTGAAAAAAATGATTTTTTTTATTTGTAACGCCTTGTAACTCTCTTGTGTTGATTTTTGAAAACACCATCCTCTCCTCAGCAAAAATAACACATTGTTACAAATTTTGTGTAATGAACGCTTAAAATAGTGTAAATACTTTATATCGGATGCGTAATACGTTAATATTACTTTCTGTTGCATTTAATTTATGTCAAAATTGTTATATTCGCAAGCATTGCCGTTCGTTACATTATAACGGCGTTCCAATGGAAACACAGCGAAATATGGCAATAGAGCCAAGTTGGCATCATTTTGGTGACCATGTTGGCGATTGATTGAACGGGGTGCAGAAGTTGATATGTTGTGGCTCCACCTGATGGGTAGCTGCAACATAACACAGATACTTTCTCCACACAAAAATACATGTACGTACAAGCCAATTTTCATAGTAATCGGTTGAATGGTGTTGGAGTGAAGCAAGGTTTTATGTTTAACCATCCATTTTCATATGTATAGATTTCACTTATGAATGTAGTCCTTCTGTAACATCTACTCACATTACCATCATCTTGGAATCGTTGCCAAAGCCTGGAGATGACACTGGGCGATTCCAAGTTCCTCAATTCTTCCGCTGAGAACTTCCACATTTCAGTCGTCCGACAATTCTACCACGTAAAAAATGATCCAAATGCTTCCTTTGTGCCATAACTATGGGTTATTACACTGAAAGGCTTTTAAGCGCTTGTAAACAATTTTACTTCTTTGCCACCATTCCTTATATACCCCTCTCTTACACTCTCGCATTGTGACGTACTATCCGCGCCATCTGGTGGTTTCCTGTAATTTGCATATTCTTCTTCAAGATGTGTGTGATAATTCTACAGGTGAAATTTTTAGATTAGAGTTCCATTTATGTGTGATTCTAAACTATCCTTAATTTATGGACATGAGTTTATAATGTTCTATGCAGAAATTATTGCTGCTATCCCAGTTAAAACTCTTTCGCGACGAAGGATGCAAACGCCTGAGTATCGCCAGGGCTGTAGGTTTCTATCGCAAGTGTCACTCACAGGCCGGTGGATTTTGTATAGTTAAGCCTAAATCCATAAAAATACCGACATATAAACGCGTTTTCAATATTGTTCTGTATACTATACGAACATTTGCTTTTTATTTCGTATTAATATACTTTATTTACTTCAGCCACTTTCTGTTTAAGTACAAGTTTTTAAACATTTTATTGCAACCATTAGTACATATATGTCGACCTTGTAAAAGAAGTAAGAAAAAAAGACAAATTATGTCTACCAGATCTAATTATCCATTAAAAAAACTAGATTGTAAATCCAAATCAAATGCTTTACCGAAATTAAATCTGTCATCTTCACTATAAACAAAAAACCACATGTTCATTTCAAGAGCAGTCGTAAAGCACTCAATTCGGAAACATTCCTTTTTCCTTTTGTTTATAAAACACAGACTACGTGTAGTTGAGTAATATTTCTCTCATTTTGGGTAGAAGGTTAGATCTCCATGTATCTCAAATCTTATGGATATAATGCCATCTATTGCCAAACACCTGAGCTTAAAAAACATTCTAGGTGCCTGGCGCACAGGTGAGTCACTAGGCCCGTGAGGAAGAAACACGCTGGCTCACGGGTGAGACACTTGTCTCCTGACGGTGTTTTATGCCGGCGCGCAGGTGAGACGTTCGTCTCGAAGGTGTTAATAAAAATGCCAGAAAATGATGAAGACGAGTTGAGGGCACCGTTTCAAACTAATAAAATATCACATAAGGAAGGACTAAAGGGGTTGCGGAAATCACCCTTTAGTGCTGTGAACAAAAAGGTGCGTCGGTAAGTGACTCACTGTCCCTTCGTCATTTTTGTAATAAAACAGCAAAATGCAGAGTGCAGTACGGAGGTATTGTGCATTTCTTTAAAGTAAAAATAGTCAGTTTTTGCAGTGTCGGCTACTTAAATTTCATTATAAACAGCTTTATGCCTTCATAAAGCATTTTTCCAAGGTTATCTGATCAGGTAACTTAGTGTATACTATGTAATCACTATAATTTTCATTTCCATACAGTAAATGAGCCATGCCTTCACAAAGTACGCATTTTTTTTTCGCTTAAGGGTATTTGGATAGTTTATTTTCTGTTAATTCACAAGCAAACAGTACATGCTGGCGAAACAAAATATTTTCTGCGGAAACGTACTTTTTCTTTTTTTAGTCCCATTCTTGATATCTTGTCATTTTCACAAACTCGGTCACCTTTCGGTCTACAGTTGGCCTAGTTTTTGGGACTCGTCTGTATGCAATAATGATAATTAATGAAACAGCAATTTTGATACAATAGGATAGTCCAAGATTTTATCATAATTGAAAATTAAATTCATAGCTTCCAAGTGAAGAGTAATTTTTTTAAAAAATTCAGTTTAAATAAATTTGCAAGTATAAATTATTGTAATATTTTTATTTTATTTTTATAAAATTATTTTTCTTTCCTGCAGCAGTTCTATACTGGTACAAAATAATTTGAAAAAATAAGATGTTTCAAATATAATTAGTTCATTTCATGTAAATAAAATTAATAATATGACAATGCATATATTTTTTTTAAATACTTTTAAATAAATAAGCATTTTTAAACATTTGAAAATAGTCTATGTAATTAAAATCATCATCATCATGTTTTGTTCACTGTGAATCGGGAATCTATTTTCCGACAATAAATACAATGGATGAAAAGTTATATAGAGCAAAAGAAGAGCGAAAACATGGTTGTCATGGAAACTGTTACGCGTTTCACATCAACCAGTTTTAAAACGATTGTAGATAAAACTAAAATAAAGCCAATATGGGTATTATAATGAAACTATTGATGTGTAAATTTTTAGGTCTCATATATGTATACCAATACCTCATACTTGTTTATAAGACTGACAATAATATTTATCCAATCCTTTATTTGCAAATAAAAGAAAGATTTAAATTCAGAATTTCATACAACCCGGACAATGGTATTAATTTTCCCTATAAACCATTGAAATTCGAATTCACTTTTTTGTTCATTCAGTGCTGCAATACAGGAAGAATATTATTGTTTAAGAATCATACCGTTGGATTTCACATTTATTCTCAATGGTCTTTTACATTATTCTTATTTGGCTCGAATAAAATATAGGTATTCGGTAAATTATTTTAAGGAAAATTATTAATGTTTTTTCTCCTCTTGTTTGAACTTATAAATAATTATAGTTATGGTATAAATATATACAATTGTTCGAGAAAATCTTCTAATAGTTATTTTAAAGGATTTAAAATTTATATATTAAAAAACCCTGCGTGTGTCTGCCCCAAAGCCAGACTGGAGTTTACTCCTTAAGTACGGATGTCTTTGAATATATAGTAGGCAAACTTGGTAAATAAATGCAACTTATACAATACTGAAAGCACGCATGCATTTTCCTTAATTTGCTCACATTTTTTACATTGATTCGGTGAAATTATATATATAAAAATAATATACTTCACTTATGTTACATAACTATATGTTACTCATAGTATCTGAAAGTACATTTTTAAGAAAGTTGATTTACTTCACTATTAATATCACTTTGAGTATTTATTACATTCACACTATTGCCATTATTACTCACTGTAACAAGAGGCTTGTGGTAAATAAAGTATGATATTGAACGTCGGTAGATACGTGATTTAGAATAGTGAAAGCATATCATCAATGGTCGTACCACACCGAACGTCCCCAGTGTACCAGAAACAAAATCTAAATTAAGCTCTGATTTTAAAAATTGTACTAATCTCAATCCTTCATCTGTATCGAAATCAATATTTAAATCACTGCCAAGTTTATGAGTGGAATTACATTGTACTGTTTTTACAGTAGATTAGAATCACCTACCGTACATGCTAAAGCTCACATTCATTATTATAACAATAAATACTCTTAGAATTTAAAATAATAAAATTGATTTCAAATCTTTATTATGTGCATTCACTAAATAAGAAAGACATTCAAAATAATAGAACCGCTTCAACCTTTAGATCTTTCAATTGTTTCTTTCCGTCTTTCAAAATTAAGAGAATGGTTGACAAACGGAAGACATTTTTATGGAAAAATGGAAACATATCTGACGTAAAATGTATTATAAAAAACAAACATGTACATTATTTAATAATAATAATTTCATTCTTAGAATATGAAATAATGTAAAAATTTCATTATTAATAATCATTTTACAATTTCTCTTGGCAACCGTTTGCTTAAAAAATGACACAAAAAAAAATCTAGTTTATTGGAGCAGCAAAAAAAAAAACTTAATAAAAATTAAATGTCACAAAAGGAAGAGCTATTTTAATGGAACTTTTTAGAGTAAATGTAAAGCTAAATTTCGAAATTAAAAATATTTATTATCGTTCTAAATTTCGAAATTAAAAATAACTATTATTGTTTTAAATAACAGTTTTAAATTTATCACTTTTTCTTTAAAAGTTATGCTTATTGAACGGAATATATCTCTTAATTCAATTTTTCACATTATGTCAGTAACATATACGCAGCCAACTAGAATCTTTCAAATGGATTGAATGATTGGACAAATGTGTTGCTGTTAATGGTGACAATGTTGAAAATGAGTTTACAATATGTAAGAGTATTAAAGTTTCTTCCTTCTGATACATCTGTTATTATTTTACCTTGCCCAAAACTTATTTTTTACTACTGGAGACCTTACTTTTTTATCTATCACCCCCTTTGCTGTCATATGTATGTGGCCCGGAGGAAAAAATGTAGAGGGCTCCTGAAAATGTTACTGGTAATTCATAACACTTAGAAAGAAGCAAAGAAAAATAATTCGTATTTACATGTTGCATTACGGAAAAATAATCTTAATGCAGTATTTTTTTTTAATGTAAATAATCTCGTGAAGCCCTTTAGGAACATTTGAATTGCATTAAAAGAGATCTTTCTATTAAAATTAATCATTTAAAAACAAAAATAATTATTTAAAATCTTAAAATTTAGTAATGAATTTTTTGTAGGTGTTATAAGTAGGTTTTCAGTCTACTGAAATTCTGTATTTTTGTCACGGACTAAATAAATATTTACACAAAAAGGAATTTGTGTGTGTGTGTGTGTGAGACTCAGACACATAACAATAAATTGGCCTCGTAAACAATGCAATATCGATTTATTTTATGTTTGTTCTCATTTTTATATGTTTTCGAGAGATACTGGATGTTCCGGATGATACAGATTCTCATTGTTAAAATACATAAATAACCATAAAAACTATACACTTATTCAAATTCATTATAAAATTGTATAGCCTTTCCTCTATAACAACTTTCTTCAGGTAAAAAGAGTGAGTGTATTGCTACTACATTTGCAAGGAGACTGTACTCACACACAAGATACATTTAAGGGTTTAAAAAAGCAATTGTTCACAAATGTTCCCTAGATGGCGCTTTGAAAAATGGGAAATGTAACAATGCAAAATAATGCATAAATATTTTAAACAATTAAGAACAAGATTTGTAAGAATTAAAATTGCAAAACTTAGAAAAGCATAATACGCGCGTCTCTCAGTTCTTTAAAGAAAGAAGATCTGCTGATTTAACTTTGTGGTATTTCTGGTTTTGAGTCCACTTTGAACTATAGTAACGCTCACCGCCTTGAAGAACATCATCACATTTTATGTGCAAGGCAAAATGCCATATTAGTTATAATCTGCTGCTTTACTCATGTTCCATTACCTTGACAGTTTCCAAGTGCACAATGGAGCAACTTTCAATGCATCGTCCTGAACAGGATTAAAAATTTGTCCACTCGAAGTTGTTTAGCCTTAATCTGTACCTCTTCTATCGAGCGACTTTTATTACAATTAGCATAAGGTATTAGAATTAACTTCTCTGCATACTGTTAACTGTTTAACTCTCATACTCAAGATCATCTCGACACGGCACCAATGCTCCAAACTGTCACTCCCGAATATTATACGGGATAATTTTTTTGTGAGTGTATCTTATTATTATAATCGAATACATTTCGGGAGAAGCTTAATTCTGCTCCATCTCTTTGTCCAACCGAAGCTGCATTGAAAAATTTAATTTGGGCCCAATTCAATAGATGTTGTTTGATGAGCCTTACCCATGATACATCCATAATCTGCCTCAAAATAAAAATAAAATAATTATAAAAATAAAAACTGTGAAGCTAAAGTCTATAAAGAAATATCCTTTCTTTGTAGACAATCCGAAAATGCTAGAAAAAATATAAAAATGATATTTTTACACTTACTACACAGTATACTCTGTAACTCATTTCTGCTCTATAAAAATGCATTTAGGCAATGTATTACATTTTTAGAATTTCGAATCCAAGTTTTAGAAGAGCTCTTTATAAATATGATGATGGAGTTTCTGGATAAAATAATACTAGTAGACCACCTACAGTAGATAAACCTTCTCATCTTAGTGAACACCACAACGTTTTTTATCCCATATTCCTCTTATTTTTGCAAAACTGGAGCCTACAAGACAATGTGAAGTGTGTTGTTCAAAAAATGATGCAAATGGGAAAAAAATATAAGTAAGGAAACACGATTCTGTTATAATGATTGCGAAGTTGGTTGGTTCTTAGAAATGTGTTTTGAGTTATACCACACTAAACTGAATTACTGAACTACTAGCACGTATTCATTTTTATTTATTTATATTTATTTATTTTTCGGAAAATAATCATCCACTGGAAAGGAAATTTACCACTTCCACCATAAAAAATTTCATACATTTAATTCAAAGTATCAATTTATTTTTACCAAATATATTTTATTTTGTACTAAACAATTGATTCTTATTTAAAAAAGTGACAATTTATGTACCTAAATTAAAAAATTTCTAGACAGTTAAATGGTTAGTATAGTTCGATGACATGGTGATCAAAAACTGGTCAATAATTGTTTAAATATATTATGTATTCGTTGAGTGCCATTTCTTTCGTTAAATTTGCCATTTTTCTTCAATGCAAAGTGACATCTGTCGATGATTATTGAACTGAATATTTTTTCTTAATATTTTGTGTAATTCATATATCGAATTTGAAGTATAACTGTGGATTACTATTTTATTGGAGATAATTAATATCAGCCTGCATATTAAAAGTTCTAATTAAATTAATTGAATCATTACGATACTCTTAATTGTAATATAATTGGGTTTTTTTTTAAATAAATTCTATTTATTTTATATAAATTTTACATCGATTCTTCAGCTGTAAATGCTAAAACAAAGATAGAAGAAAAAAGAGTAAATAAATAAGTAATAATGCAAAAAAATAAATGAATAAATAAAAACTTATAATTTGTATAGAAAAATCTGTTAATTGATAAAATAATTTAGTAAGATCTAGAAGATTTTAGCGTTAATTTGAAAATTTCTAATTCTTTTAAAAAATTAGGAAATAAATAAAATAAAAATAATGGATACAGTTCAAGTAAAAAAAAAATGTCAAAATCGTTTTAGAAAAGAGTTTTGAACAGTATGTAAATGTTGAACTTTAATCTTACATTATTATCAAGAAAATAGAACTAATGCATTTTGAGAGAGAGAAAGAGAGATACATTTTATGGTATTTTTTAAGTATTTCAGGTTTATAAATTATAAGAAGCATTTATCTTTGAAATAATACTTAATTTTTTAGGAAGACAATAATATAAAATATTTTAGGAAAAAAACAAACGATAATTATGCATTTCGTTACAACCGTCATCTAATTGTATGCTATTTTTAGTTTACATTAAAAGTTTTGATTATTTATAAAAGTTTTAAAGGAACAAATTTTCATATATATATTAAAAACAGAGCTCATATATGTATATATTGTAGTATTATATTTGCTTCTTAATTTAATTACAAAAACTGCAGTTTATTTTTATACTTGTAAGTAATATTTATACAAAATAATGTTCATTCTGAATAAGCATTGTAACATCCTATTATTTTATTTATACTTAAAGTTCCCATATAAACTTGTGATACTAATTCCTTTGTCACGTTTACAATATCTTGTTTTAAGAAACTTTTCCTCCAGGAAACAGTTTCAGTTTATATGATTAAATATTTAAGACTCTCTTCAATTTTTGTAAATAATTCCTTACATTTTAACGTTAAGAAACCGATAAGCTTAATGAAAAACCTTACAAGTTTTTAGATTTTTCTTCAATTTAAAGAACATATCTTTTTTGTTTTTGTGATACCATTTCATTTCTTTTGAAGTTGAAAATCTAATCTCTGAACTATTTTATTTCTTAAAAATGCTGACCATTACGAGTATATTAAAGAAAATAAAAAAGTTGAATGGATGGCTTGTACTTTGGTTATTTTTAAGTAGATTACAAAAAGAAATGTCCGCCCATTTTCAAAAAATAGCCTTTATTTAATGTGACTATACTTCAAATAAATAATTTGAAACATATTTTTAACTGAAGAAAATGAAATGAACTGATTATTCTCCATAGATTTCGCCAGGTGAATTGTTTAACTTAGTTAATTATCATAACTATATATATATATATTGAGAGTTTTTAAAGTTTTACCCAGTGTAAAAGTAAACTATTTTGAATAATAAAAAATTGGTTTTAAGCACGCGTCAAAAGAATTAATTTTTATATTTGAATGTTATTCGACAATTTATACATCATGAAATAAATCATTTCTGAATTTCTTCAATAAAAGATGATAAATAACTTTAATTATTCATGGATTAAGCAATACTTATTTTTATAATTATAAACTATGGACGTTATTATAAAACCGGATTTTAAACCACATTTTATAGCTTAGCTTTCAAGATTTAAATTTTAGGGGAACATTATACAACATTTTAACTGAAAGCTATCTGCTTTGACCGGGATAAAATAAGGAAGACGTGAATAAAAAACGTATTAATAAGTAAAATATGATGACATTAAATTTTCCTAATTAACTTTTTAGCTCATCTTATCTTTTATATGACTGTCAAAATGAAAGAATAGAATAAATTATATTTCTTACTAGTTTCAAAAATTTAGCTTCTGTAGCTGCAATAGCATGCTATTTTTTCAATAAAAAAGCGCTATACGATTTTTTTTTCTAAATCAAACAAAATATGAACAAATATAAAAAAATTCAATAAATATTAATATACAGAGATACTATTGAAAAATAATTATGACTTATTGTGTACTATATAGATTTGAAAACTAAGAAAAAGAAACGTTTTCCAGTCAAGAAGATATTTATTTGACTGGTATGATAATGGTATTCGTGTTATTTTTAATTCTACATTGGTAGTTATTAAAGAGGAATGTAAGGCAATATAATTTTCTACCCTATAAAACATCAATCTGCTATAATTTTCGCAGGTCTCCATAAATAAACCATCCGCTAGGCGCACTTCAAAAAGTTCCATCCACAGGCGCGTTGCATCTCTCAGATGCATCACCTCACACTTACGTTTGAAAATGTTTTAATCATTTTATTGGTGATATTTCACAATAAAATATACTTGACATAGTTTAATATTTAAAATAGAAACCGGAATTAAGTTTTTTATACGAAAAGTCATTAAAAAGACAGTAGTTATCACCGTATCATCTCTGTTTACATTTTAAGATGCCTTATTGCAGTCTTCACAAATCACCCTAAAATGTTCTAAGGCCTGAGAAGAGGGAGAAGTACCTTCTTTTCCAAGTTTCTGGTGATGTTTCTCTAGGTTTTAAGTCTTGAATAGGGCATTGTATGTCATATATTTCTTCAATCCTGAGTCAAAGTGAACGGGACATGTGAATGTTTCAATCAGACCGTCTTCGCTGGTGTTCTTTCAAAAGTTCGTGACCTAGTTTTCCTGGGTATGTGAGTGACGAACCAAGTGATTTTGATTCCCATATAAGTATTTTAGGAATTTATTCCCGCTACACTAAGGATTGAATAAAATGCAGTCACTGGCTAGGCGCGCGGCATCCCCCTCAGATGTATCTCAACTCCCGGCACAGAAAAATATCAAACAGAAGTTACAAAATACTTGCTTCGAATTATTTTCGTGTAAAACTGAAAACTACACTATTTTGCAAGGGAAAAAAATCAAATATAAACGAAATAGTACAAAATCATAAAAATAGACGTTGTTGAGTGCGCTGCATCTATCAGATTCAATGACTCCTGCCACCCGAAATATGAAGAAATCATCCTCGTCCTTGACACTAAAATCCTAGAAAGAGTGACGAAAGACAGATAGAAGAAGGAGAAGCTTGCTCCAATCCACCGTGTGAACGCAGCACCTAAACTGTTCTTATTATGCATCTGAGAAATTCATAATAACGTAGCTGGTTCAGGAACAGAAAAGTTTTTTGAGCCAAGTTCTGAAATAATGTACTTATATTCAAGAACATCATATGTAACGTTATACATTTATTAAGAATACATTGCTTTTATTGGTTTTATGTTATGTTACATTAAATACTAACCATTTTTAAAAAAGTAAATTCTTTCGCAAAGTACATACTTTAGAAAAGGGGCTGTTTTTTAAGTAAGGTCCGTTTGTTTTCTTAAAAAATAACAACACTATTTTGCTTTAAAAAAAACCTTTATTTTAGAATTGCACATACATTTGCCTATTTTTCTAAATGCTTACCGAGTTTATTAATACACTTGTCATACAATAGAACTAAGTTTTGAAAATTCTCTTCAAAGAAGTCTGCCGCCTGGTCGAACAGCCAAGAGTTCACGGCCAATTTCATTTCTCAACGGCGTGGCATGCTGTCAAAAGTGTTTGCACCTCCACGATAACTCAAGTCCTCACACTTCTTGAACGACTCGGGGCGTAACCGAATCTTTTGGCTGGGGGCCTTGAATCATGCACCATACAGCCCCGACCCTGCTCTAACGATTTCCACCTTTTCCGGTGCCACAAACACAGTTTTGGTGGGTAGTGCTTCAATGACAACGAAAAAGTGAAAGCGGCCGTGAACTCTTGGCTGCCTGACATGGCGGCAAACTTCTTTGAGGAGAATTTTCAAAACTTAGTTCTATTGTATGACAAGTGTATTAATAAACTCGGTAAATATGTAGAAAAATAGGGAAATGTATGTACAATTCTAAAATAAAGGTTTTCTGAAATAAAATATTGTTGTTATTTTTTAAAAAACAAACGGACTTTATTTAAAAAACAGCCTTCGTATAAACAATATGAGCTCTTGCATAGCCATAATGCAGGATCAGAATAAGTTTTCCTTTGATAAAATTAAGTATTTGGATCATGAACTGGTAAGTGAGTGAATAGTAACGCTGCACTGTTCAGCTACTCGAGGGCTTTTGACGAAGGACCTCGATTTTGAGCCATGGTGAAGTGACGAGGACGACATCCTGAGCTGGAACCCCTCTCTCCTAACTACCACACTACACCCTTGGGAGGAGATTCCAAGAACTGGTAGGGAAGATTATTTATGGCGCAAGTACTTTTGCCTTGGATGTTCCTTCGAGAAGATTTCAGAGCTGAAACTGCTTTGCCAGGATAGCCCTAACAATATCTGATCGAATTAAATTCAGACAAACGAGATAACTACACACACTTTTGATAAGACACAGTTAGATGAGACACACTTTTTTTTGGAAAAGGGCGTACTATAATTCTGCCGTTTTTCCATTGCGATGTGAGGGCCGACCAAAGAACCAAGCAGGGAGCCGAGTCGTCTCAATCGGAAGTCCCCTTGACTCTCAGAAGAGCAAAGAATATTAGTTCGAATTTCATTGACAAATGTACAACCGTGACTCAAAAAAACTAGATCCTTGGAAAGCCTTGGGAAACTCAGGCCACTGTGGGTCCAATCCCGAGGTACCTGGAGAGAGTCGAAGCTGTTGCCCGCTTTCGCCTAACCACCGGACATGACTTTTCGGTCGCACACCACAATTGGCTTGGCCTGGCTGCTCAAGAGGGCTGTCCACTCTGCAACAATGCTGGAATGGATGGTGACCACTTATTCCAATGCACTGGACTGGATGAAAACCCGAATGACGACATCGTCAGTCTGTACTGGGAGGCACGGCGTCTAATGGTCAAGAAGTCAAGCAAGGGCGTTGGATAAATAAATAACATTGATCACAAACACTTAACATGTATTGTAATGTGAAGAAAAATGTCACCTTATATAAAATTTTACAACTTTGCTTGCAAGCGGTTGAAATACTGGAAAGATGAGGTTGCGTAAAAGCAATTCATAGAGTACATCATTGCCATTTGAGATAACAATACCTGCAAAACCAATGTTTTAGAAAAAACAATGGCATATGATAGGTATGGGCAAATACTGGCCTGCTAAGGCAGAGAGAAAACCAAATAGACAGAAAATGTTCTCCAAATTTGAGTCAATTTATTTTTGTTAGCAAAGGTGTTTTTGAGTGAAGATCAACAGAAATAAATATAAATTAAAGTTGGTTAGTATTAACTTGCAGGTCGGGATCAGAATATATTGACAATCACATTCCGGGTTTCAAAAAATGTAAAAAAAAAATTGTGAATGAATACCTTTGTCTCATTAAATTGATTCTAAAATTAAATGTACTTGTGTGTGCAGCTATAGATAATTTAAAATTATCACAGTAAATAAACTGAATAAAAATATCGCTCTTTCATTTAATTTATATTTTATGATATAGTTTATATCTTTTCTGGAATATAAAGTTAACTAAAAATGCAATTATTTTAAAAAGTTGACATCCTCCTGTATATTTTCCGTTTCCTCAATGTCGATCTCGAGGCAACACAAGTAAACGATGCCATAAACTAGCAGAAAGTTATACTGGTTGATATTATAGCGGAACATCATATATAAAACAATTAAAATTTTATATCATACAATTAGATATCATCCTTGAAGGCCTTGGGTAGCCTAGTGTTTAGAGCATCGGACTCCAGACCGGAGAGCCTGGGTTCGATGCCACTAAATAGCGCCGAGTACACATGCTGTGCGTGTTCGTTAAATCAGTGGGTCTAAAAGTCTTGTGGGCGGTTGCAGCAGAAACCACAAGTGCAGGGGGCTGGAGAATATTTCCCTCCATTTCCATGGCTAAATTGTGGAGGTGGTGTCGCCCCCTCTCGTTAAGAAATCCAACCGGTATGTTTCTTTCCCTCCCTTCGGGAAGGACACGACAACATATATCATCTATTTACACAGAACTGTTAATATTAATCGTGTGAATAAAACTTCAAACACAAAAGAACCTTCTGACTTTTTAAAATATTTTTACATAATAGTAAATTTTAAAATTTCTAAAAAAATTCTGATAACTTCTTTTAAATGTTTTCCAATTCTAATCATCTTTTACTGAAGCCTCTTACCAATACTCTATCGGACGTACAGATATATTGAGAACTAATTATCCAAAATGCTGTCGTATAAGATCAAGTCATGTTGCTCATCATAACTGGCTATCTAGTACCGACTTGATGCGTCTCATTTTCGCTAATTATACGTTTTATGGCAATAAACTTGCCTTATCATTTAATGAATTATGTACTAAAGCATTTCCATCCATAGGACGCAATGTGATATAAATTTAAAAATAATTGATACATACAATAGTTTCATTTATACCATGATATAATTTTTTTACTTAACCCCTTCCAGGTTCAATTTTTTTTTGGATTATTTATCAAAAAATGTTAATTTTTAATGCTTTTTTTTAAACACACACGTGTCATTTTAAACATAATAGCATCATTCTCATACAAAATTTCCTAGAAATGAAGGTAAAAAATCTATTTAAATAAAACAGTTATTTACCTGTAAAGTTGGTTTCCTATATGACAGAATCATTAGACTTTGGAGTCCAATTCACTCTAACTATAAATATAAAGCCTGGAAACCTAGCTTTTATATTGAATTACGAATTTTATTGACATCTTTAGCGTTTACTTAAATGATTATGAAATTATTAATCACAATTTGATTCTGTACCGATAAATTCGAAAACACGGCACATTGCAATCTCGACGGCAGAAAGAGAGATAGGGAGAGAATCTTGTTTCTCTACTTAACTTCTTCCCTTTACTGTCTCTCTTTGGGCAGCAAAAAATACACTTCATGTTGGATTAGTTTTCTTCTATGTATGTTAGGGAAATGTAATGAACAGTCTTTCAGACAAGCGCAAAGGGAGGCTTGCACCAAAAGGTCATCCTCTTTTTGCAGAAAATTTAACCGAGTTATATTTTTCAATTATTAAAAGTCACAAAAAATACCTGTGAAATAATTCCGGAAAAAACCCGATTGCACAGTGTAAAATTTTCACATTGCCGAGATGCACTCGGGATGAGTCAGAATGGTATGTTTCACTTTCGAAAGATAACTCGGAAAAAGTCGGGAAGGGGTTAAAGGCATTAGTCGAAAATCTAAATAAAAATATGCGGCGTATACCAATTATATATTTTTCAACAACGTGTAAAATTCAACTAAGTCATGTTAGTCCCTATCCCGAAAATAGTTCATTTCTAGCCATATATTGATACTAATTGACAGTTAATATGGAAATACTGTAAATGTCTTCAGTCATTGTACCAAATAACTGGCCATGATCATTTTAAGAACTCAAGTGTCCTTTTATTGGCTAAAATGAGTTCATACTCTCAGTTGAGAAAAGTAACAACAACGAGTTTTCTATTTGTGCGAAATAGAATGTAAATAAGCATAATGCATTTAAGAAAATAAGAAGCACTTCAAGAACCGACTGTAATAATTCCTAAATCTCTAATTTCATGTAACAGATAGACGATATATCCAATATATTTTTATATAATCCAATGATTTTGTCCATTCTTTTAGACATTCTGATTTTTTGGACGACACACATATAGAATACACGTTTAGATCACAAATGACATTATATAACTCTTAATCTACAAGCTGAGCAAAATATATCTCTCAGATTACTTGCTGTGCCATCTATTAATTTAACATTTAATTTATAACACCGTCAAATCAACACATAAAGTTGAAGCATGCGATTTGGGTTATTACTTTAAACATCTGTAAAAATAAAGCTGAATAGAGGCAGAGGCCACAATTCTAATCGATTAGGATCTATCTTTAGTTTCATTACATTTATTTGATGATCCCAAACACAAAGGGTGGATCGAACAAAAACACACACAAATGACAAAAGTGTTATATTTTTCCGGAGATCAGTTCTTTCTGTCATGGTGGACCCGGAAGCTATTTAATTCCCTTAACTTCCATTAAAAGTTATTCTAATTTGTCCAGATACTCGGGAGATGCTAGATTGCAATGCCCTTAATTTAAAAACGTTGAAACTTTGGTTTCGGGGAGATAAAGTTATGGTTATATCCCGTTAGGTGGGTAAACTAGAAATTAATTATCACACGAAGTCCTGGCCGGCTCAAGACCATTACGGTTTGAAATCCCTCAAGTGAAATTTAAAGTGGTATTTACGCGTATATAATATAAATAAAAGTCGCAGTTCAATTGTGTTCATTATCTGTTTGCTTAAGGCCTGGTTCGATGTCCAAACCCACCAAATACCCTCCGAGTACACACGACGTACGTGTTTGCTAAGTCAGTGGGTTCGAAAGTCCTATGGGTGGTTGCAGCAGAAACCATGGGTGCAGGGTGTTGCAGAATATTTCCCTCCCCTCTAGACCATGCCTAAATTGTGTAGGTGGTGATAGGTGGAAGTCTATAAAGTGGAAGTCTCAGGCTCTGGCAACTTTCTTTCCTTACCCTTGGGAAGAACACGGTAACACCAACAACATATATATCTGCTGAAACTTCAAGGAATGAAAGTTGAATACAGAACGGAGCTGAATTTTCGAAAATGACATCATGAGTACAAAAATAAGCCACACAAGCATATATATATACATGGCTTAAAATAGTTTTAAAAAAAATATGGGCATCCATTTTCAATATCCATAAATTCAGAAATATTTAAGAACAAGACGAATATCAATATTCACATTTTAAGCCTTAGCATATGCGAATAATGAAAAAATATTTATCTTGCTTTTGTTTTTGAAATAAAATCTCATAGTTTGCGCATATATAAAATATTTGGATACGTATCAAATACGTAATAAATTATGTAAACGCTCGAATAAAATATGCCTTTCTAAATCGATGCTAATAAAATATTGTTGATATGTGTATACAAATAATAAATTATAGTTTTTAAAAAATAAAAAGCGCGCTTTTATAGTTAATCGAACTATAAAGTCAAAAATTATTCTTAATATAAGAATAAAATTATTAAAGAAAAAATTAATGTCATTGTGGTAAAAGTGTTAGGTGCTCGATATCAGTTATTATAATTTCTTACTAGCTCTATTCTGAAATGCAGAGTTAATGTAAAAATGTAACACAAAGGACCCCAAGCTTTTACCACAATAACATTAATTTTCTCGTTAATCATTTTATACTTGTATTAAGAATTATTTTTTACTTCTTAGTTTGATTAACTATAAAAGTGTGTGTTTTTTTCC
>BMAO01039428.1:0-16797 GCA_019973975.1 Trichonephila clavata | reverse complement strand
TTCTGTGTTACATTTCGTGATGATGAATTTAATTTTGGGATTAGTTGTTTTTCAATAAGAGTAGATGGTGTACAAATTAATTTCTTATCTTAACGATTAATTTGATTTTAAAATAGCCAAGTTTTCCTCAAAGCGTGCTTTGATTAAAAGCTGCAATTGTATCAACTGAATTTAAAAAAATTCAAGATAGAAAATTATACATTAATCTATCAAAAGGATGGGCTGAACATGGCAACTAAACCTTTGCAAACACGAAAAATCCTTAAATGTGAGAGCCATTTTATGGTGGCATCATCTAGTGGTGACTCTCTCTCTACCAAATTTGAACGCTTGAATTAATTTTTATTCAAGCTCTTTCTAGATGCTAAACATCATCGTGATTTAGTTTTACCGAGAGTACCAGAGCCAAATTGTTAACTCAAGGGATCTTCTATATTCCGCATAATAGTATGACATGCTTGCATACGATTTCGCTATCGGCTCCCGCCGGGATTGAACCCATAACCTTAGGTTTACGAAGCGGGCACACTAACTCTAAGCCACCGAGACATAATTCATCATTTATTTTAAGCACCCGGATGAGACAAATGAAAGAAAGTTATGAAATGCAACGAAATTATGGATATAAATATCTTGCGCATAAATATCTCTATCTATAGGTATAATTTCCCTATAAACTGCATCTTGAAGTTGAAATGAGGGAGCACATTTCCACCCAATTTGGTATATGAACTGTGTACAAAATGCACTTAAAGTATTTTTTTTTAAAGTTCAAAGATATATCCAGTGGGTGGCACTTTGCATGGGAAAACGATAAACTTAAAAAAGGAAGTGATTCCATGAAACTCATAAGAAACTTAATTTATCACAGCAAGATTTATAAGCAGCAAATTGTAACAAGAAAGGAAAGGATATTTATCGGTTTTAAGAAATCCTGGCATTTCACTTCATGGGATATCTGGTTATGAAACCACTTAATATTGTTTATCGCGCAGCTGCTGCTACTCAGGTCAACTTGATTATCTCTATTTCACCTCATGTGCTTGACATACCATCAGATCGCTTGGGGTTAATTGTTGAAAATACTATTCATCGTCTTGAAAGTTAAGACGTGTTGGACAGTGGTCAAAGTGAGGGACTTTCACTAAACCGTCCTGAACAAGATAATTAACTGCTCCACTGGTGACATTTGATCATAATCTGCATCAATACCAATTGAAAAGTTGTTTTTTTTCCATTCAGAATAAGTGTACTGAATATTAATTTTTCTACTTAATGGCATTTTATAATTCTGTGACATGGTGACAAAAACTCGCCAATAAATGTTCAAATTATGTGTCAATTTCTCATGTAAGTTATTTTCTTGCTTGAAATTTGCTATTTTTTTTTCATTTAAAGCTCCCTGTAGTAGACATTTTTTTTTCATTAACCCCTTAACTGTCGAATAAAAGTCAAGCGCTTACCAGTGCCACCGTTATTCCCTTTCGCGTATATATGCGATGTATTGGGAGGGGAAAGGAAAGGTACAAGTAAGCAATTTTTTTTCTAAAATAAGTAAATCCTTCTCAAAGTTTGAATTTTCATTTTGTATCATATTATTACATTCCAAGCTCTTAAAAATAGTTTTACAATTAGAAACGAAAAAAAAAAGAAAAAAAATGGACCGCGAAGGATATTTTGGGAAGACATATATATACGTCCTGGGCACACAACGCACCGGTTCACCGAGACGGATATATAATGTCGGTGGCAGTGTTAAGGGATTTAAAAAATACCAAAATCCCTACATCTAATCTCATGTACAGTCTGTTTAACAAATCAGGTGCATTTATCCCTTTTGGCTGTAAGGCGTTCTTAAGAGACAAGTACAATACTTATGCATTCAAAATAACATAGATTTAAGTTTTTTAAGCGTTTCGACGTTGTTTTCCATGTTGTTATTTAAAATAATTTTTTTTTAAATATCGATAAAAAGATCTTAGACTAATTTTTAACTAATAATTTTAGTGTTTATTTTCGATAATTTCGTTTAGTCAAGTTTTTAATTAAAAAAAAAAAACGGTACTTTTCCGTTTTAACTGCGCATGCGATAAATTCGCCAAAATAATACAACCGACGCCAAACGGAATATTCCCGCAGGTAACCTTTTACCACCTCATTTTCAAAAAAAATTGTGTGATTTTTTTCTTAGTAGTAACGTTTTTTCCCCCTAATACATAAAAAATGGATAAAAAATAAATGATAACTAATATTCATTAATGTTTTTATATGCAATATTGTATGATGTCGCCAGAAACGCCAATTTGCCGAAGTTTGCGCCGAAGAAAAGGAAATGTACCTAAATTCTTATATTAAGATTAATTTGTTAAATATATTGCTAATATAAATTTATTGTAAAAAAAATGCTGATTACTACAATAATAGAACAATTTATTCAAGCTGAGAAAGCTAGTACTGTTTATCTTTCAAAAAGAACTTGTTTTTAATTACTAAATAAATGTTTCGCTTTGAATTAATACTGGAGTTATCAAATCAAATGCGTAAGGGTTAATTTCGAAATCTTGAACAGGGAGGTCTAGTTCGCTTGATTATTTTTCAAAATTTCAATAGCAGAATATTTTGTATTACTGTAAGTTAAGAGTGCAAAAAAAAAAGGATTATAAAATTTTTTTTTAATAAAAATTAATTAAATTTTTTCAAAGAAATGCCATAAAAGTGAAATGAAGTTAGATTTAATTTTCAAAACATTTTAAGCAAAATTATTTCTGAGGTTAATTAAAATAGAATATAGTATTCAGAATGACTCTGCATTCTCGTTTTATAAGCTTCAAATAGTTTGAATTTGAAGAGCTGTCATGTTTTTAAAACTGAAACATCAAAACCCAGAATCAATTTCTCTATACACAAAACTCCCTTTTTTTTATCTAAAAATAAACGGTCCCTTACATGGCATACGATTGCAGGCTAAATATCTCACTCCATTTCTTTCAAAAAAATGATGGCATCGCTAAATAGAATGATTTACGATCACTAAGCTTCTGCGCATTCAGTTTTATTATTTTTTTCTGCAGTTGCTGTGACTTGGTCGCCTTCCAAAAATAAATTCCACCTGCACGTTTAGTAACTTTTTCCGGGCAACTGGCTTTATATTCTCAAATTTTAAAAGCAGAATAAGAATATGCGAGAAAAAAAAGGGTTTCGTCAGATATAAAACTTCTACCGCGCCTTTCTTTTTGCTTCGAAATTTTTCCTGCTTCATGAAATCAGAAAAAACAAAGACTATAGCTTTTTTTCCTTCTTGCTCAGAAAACTCCATTTTTTATTATTTCTTTATGTTTTTGAATTTGAATGCGCTCAGGGCATTTGTATTTTGGAACGCTTTTATCGCGTTTTTATTCGGCCTTTGTTACAATACCTTTTTTTATATTTCCTTTTTATTATAGATTTCATCCTGCGTGCCTTTTCTTCTTTTTATTAATAACGTTTACAAAACAGAATTTTATTCAGCTTCTACAATATTCGCTTCAATGAAACAGTGTAAAGGCAACTTTTTGCCTGCAAATTTTATTTAATTTCTTTTTAATATCCTTCTTATTTGATCAGATAAAGGACACCTAAGCCAGTTTAAGGACCACATTTAATTCTCCGAATAATCGTTTAATAGTTTACATAGCTCTTTTTCTTTTAATTTTATTTTACAAGAACATTTCTTTGTTGCGCGTTTTCTTTAATATTTAAAGCATTGCTTTCAGTAAAGATAATTCTAAACTCAGAAAACTATCTGTTTCTCTTAGCACTTTTTTGCAGAAATCTATCATAAAAAAAATCATTGCCATTAAACACCTATTTTTAGAGTGCATCCGTATTAAAATATGTGCGTTGAGTTAAAACATCCAATTGCTGTGTACATATATATAATTAATCCTCTAAGATTCAAAAACGTATTTATTTATTTATTTATTGTAATAGGTAAAATAACAGAAAAATAAAAAATATATTTCTGTATTTATAGTTTTTTTTATTTATGAAGAAAATGCTGAAGAAAGACACCTTAACTCAGTGTTGCATTGAAACAATACTGAATTAAGGGGTCAAAATCTATAGTATGGCAGCTCATTTTAAGAAAGATAGAAGTTTCTGGAGTAATTCTTTGTTTTCAAGAACATAAGGCTATCCCGCATTTTGTGGGTAAATACAACACACATCAAAACTTGCTGCATCTTGTAACTCCAAGGTAACTTTGATAACTCATTGGCTTAGCAGTGCCCTCTAATTGTTTTCTTCCGTTACATTTTGCTATCTCAGTGAGTAGACCACGGGCTGCAGTGGGTGATAACCATATAAAATCAATTCTATGAATTTAGCAAGTGATTGAACGGTTTGTTGCCTACAGTCTACCAGGGGTACTCAACCTTTTTTCCTGCTAGTCCGCATACATATGGCAGATATTTCAAGCGGGCCGCAACATCAGGTTACCGGAAAAAACATTATAAACTAAAGAAATATTGGGTACTTAAAATGTGGAAAATTGATCAAAATATTAAAACTCATTTTTGGCCTTTAATACTATATTAATCCCTATTAAACAAACATAAAATAATTCGGTTTTATGCATTTTTTTCTGAGTTATGGTGTAGTTTCGGTTCCCTTTCATTTATGACCAAGCTCCTAGTTTATTGGATATTACCTTACAAACAAAGCTGCCCTGACATTTGGTAAATTGGTTTTTGTTACGGGAGGTCACTTATTTTTATTTCAAATAATAATAATGTATCAAGTGCGAAATGCCAGAAAGAGGAGTTCTGACTGAAATCCTGACTGAAATAAGTTTCTTTTGTTTATCATTAAAACTCAGTTTTACTCATAATCACTAATCCAGTTCACTCAAAATAGTCACAAGTACGGCTACTTCACTTCAGTTCAGTTCAATAAAGTGATACCATTATAAATCTGCAGACGACCATCGCCTTATGCTCCGACATGATTTTAATATTTAAATATTTTAGAATCTATTGGTTGATATTAAAAAATTCTTTTACTTTTTAGACATGCTCTATTGTTTTACGTCTCGCTATTGCTGAGTAAGATCATTCTCCGTGCTACTTCAATGCGATTTGTTATTACTAACCGTTCCGGTTACAAATAGAAAAAAAATTCTTACAATTCATACCTGTTCGACAAAGACAACAAAATTGTTAGATCTGATTGCTTGATTGATAGAATTTCCCGTTACATTTTCAATACAATGTTCTTAAATAGTTGAATTTTTTAGTGCAATGGTGCTGAACAGGCCACTAAGGAATGCCCAGCGGATGACATGCTGCCCGTGGGCCGCAGGTTGAGTATCACTGGTCTACACTATACACAACCGAGGATTTAACATTATATACACTCAACACGCATTACAACCAAAGTATTGTGTATCCTTTATTTGTGAATTGCTCAAATATTTACCGTTATCTATCAAATAAAAAAACTAGCTGCTTCTTAAATCTAATTCATATATATCATTGATAAAAATAGTAAGATTAATATCAGGCCCTTCTAAAATTTCTATACATTCTATACATTTCTTTCTAACCTTATCTAAAATTTCTATTTTCCAAAGTCACAAATTTTACGCATTCTTGCAAAGAAGCTTTAACTTCAAGATTTGATATTATAACATTCAAATGTGTACTCAAAATGGAGACATTGCATTACTGATTGAACTATATTGTAGAGCAATTTAAAATAAATGCAACATATTTTTTGGGAAAACCTAAAATATTCTCTTTAACACTTACAAAAAATATTTGTGATCTTTTTGTTTTATTTCTAATAAACAAAAGTTAATTAAATTAAATTTTACAATTTCTGACAGAAAAAAATTATTTAAAAAAAAATAATATTCTCTTAATGATGTGAATAACTAAATAAGTAAATATGCACAAATAATTTTATGAAGTTATTCTAAAACATGATTCTTAATCGAACCAATTTTGCAAGAATTGATAGCAAATCGTTTTATTACTTCTAATTGTTCTGCGGATTGATGTTTTACCATAGCATACCTACTCTTTTTATTGCAGCACTATATAGGTGGTATACCAATCACCGCAAGTAATTTTGAAACCTAGTTCCCTCAACAAAGCACCTTTGCTCTGATGATGCGAAACCATACTAGGAATTTAATTTTGCTTAGAGCACCCAAGCGTAAGAGGCACCCAAGGGATATTTTACATAATCCAGAATTAAACAACATGGACGCTGTCGTTTTTTTTGCATTTTGAAAATCCAACGATTTGGTTCAGGGTTGAACCCGCAAACTTGTTCGTATAGGGCCAGCGCCAAAACCAACTACGCCACTTTGTACGCGCAAAAATAAACGAGATATCAATCATAGGCATGACCAAGTAATTTTAGTGCGTTTTTCACATGGTGTATTTTACAATAATGCAACTAATGAACTTTTTACTAACAAAAAATAGTACTATACTTAAAAAAAAATTTTAATTATTAAATTTAAATTTGATTCGGCTTATCTAGGGCACAAATGCGACCAAATGCCGAAAACCCGAGGTCAATCGGTTAATTATTGGCTAAGAAAAAAGTATGACAAAATATGGAACGAGGACGAAATTTGCGTCCTAATAGTGCTTTTTTCACAGTACGTGAAAAACGCGCTAAAAAATCAGGCTGATTATCAATTGACTACAAAATTACCGTAACTGAAATAATTTTTGTATGATAACTATTTATATTTTTATTTATTTATTTTTGTTAACTTATCGCTCATATGTTTGATATTTGTGCACGCACTCAAACGAATATCAAACTCATAAGCTGGTCACTTTTGAACACGTGTGTATATTTGTGAATGGTATTTCATTTAATTTTAAAATTGCCTTGGAAATATTTTTATTGTCCATTTAAAATATAGAGAACAATTATAATTTTTCTCAAAAAATATTACTTTATTACTCGTGTCTTACATATTAATATTCCTATTAAATTTTGAAGTTTATATTTCCTATTATATTTCAATGTTATATATATAGATCTTCTTTGATGAATCTGCAACAATTTTTTAATTGTTCCTGATACATATGTGACCAGAGATCTTAAAAAATTCTCAACTTTTATTAAAAACTGACAAAGTGAAGTTAAATTTCCTTATTTTTTTTTCCAAATATAGTCAATGTTACATTCATAATAACCAAATGTGAATCGCAGTAATTTATTTATTTTTTAACTGCTGAATTGTTTTTGGAGGAATCTAATTAATTTAAAAACAGTAAGCAAAAATTGTTTTGGATGAGGCTAGATACATTAAATGAAAAATAATTATCTACAATCACAAATATTAAGTTCAACTTTATTAATATAATTTATTTCCTTTTTCAAACTTACCTTACTAAGTATATCTCTCCATGCATATATAAAAATGATTTTCATGATGCTGTTATTAATTTATTTATACATAAGATATTTATAATTGGTAAAAAGGGGCCCTAAAGAATTGAATTTAACTGAAGAGGAGAACCAAGAACGATTTTCCCAGGAGCCCCCTCCCCTCCCCTTCAAGCGCTTTCTCGAAAAATCCGCATACGTCATAGATTGTGATGCTACAGATGAGATATCTATATCTTCACGATCTTTGACGTAAATGAACCATGTTGGCGACCATTTTTCGCGTATTGGCTGTATCACCAATATTTCGCCGTTTCCATTAAAACCACATTATAATGTAAGAGATAACTTTGCTTACGAATATTACAATTTTTACCATAACGTAATTCGTGCAAATACATAACTACATAATACATGCAAACTATAGTTTTACAATTGGAGCAACGAGTAAAAAAAGTAATATAATTTGTACAATGAAAATTGGTCCACCGTTTGGTGGACAGGATTCCCCCCCCCCCCACCAGCAGCAGCACGTATATATTTAAAACAAGTAATATAAAAAAATTTAAGCCAATTCCTACTTTGAACGGATGAATAGAAAATATTTTATTAACGATTGAAAATTTGAAAAAGATATATATATATATAGGGAGAGAGTGAACTAACAGTAGGAATTGAAAAGAAGCATGATTTGTCTGCATTGTTGGGACAATACACACCCGGTTTGGCCAGTTTGGTTTAGAACCGGTTTTCAACGCCAACTTTTGTCATTGTTTTAACAGTTACATTGTTACAACAATGTAGTCTAAGTTGGCGTCGAAAGCCGGTAATTAATTTAATTAACTGGTTATTAATGGATTAATACTTTAAAAATCTGTATTAACATATCAAGTATCATCCACTACAAGTTTAATAAAATTTACTTAAAGTTGATTGGATGAATAGAAAGTGTTTTTATTAATGATTGAAAATTTAAACAAGATATATATAAATAAATATGTATAAGTAGGGGAAGAGTTTGTGTGTGAGTTAATAGTAGGAATTGAAAAATAAGGAATAAGTAACATGTAGTGTTTTACTTTTTTTCTTTACATATTTAAAAATGATAAACTTCTACATTTACTTATTGCTTTCATATAAGATCTCGTAATACATAAAAGCTCAATTTTAAATTTTGTCTGGCAAAATTGATTTTATAGCAACGAACTTTCGAAAGCTAAGTTCAAGAGACTTTCTTTAGCACAATTCATATGCTAATCTTATTTCGTAATCGCTTTCAACTTTTCCTAACTTCGGGAACTGAATTAAATAAGTTCTAGTAGGCTCTACTACTTTTCGAGTTAGTATAGAACATTTTGGAAGTTTCTAAAGTTGAGAAATGTGGAATCCTTTAGAAAATATAGAATAATATTGCTCTTCTATAACGTTTGCATGTAATGATTCCAGATATTTTAATAGAATATTAAAAGAAACCTTATATTTTTTAATAGTATGCATTCATTCACCAGCTCTGGTTTTAAATACCTCTTTAGAGAAGGGATTAATTTAGGATAGTTTAACAGTCTTCAAAATTTATTTTCTGTTTAACTAATAAAAATGTTCTATTATAAATTTGAAAAAATTATTAAAATGCATTCTACATTACAATAAGTGTTTTCTTATCACTGATTTTGTATGTGTTAAGAAGTAATTGTGTGTGCGAAATTTTAGTTTATATTGTATTATGCTTATAAAAGTGCTATTGTATGATTAAATTAATATCAAGATTGTATGTAGAACTTATTTATTCGATACCAACAATATAATAACTTAATTGCTTAAAAATTTAGCTCTTCGATTAAGTAATACAGAATCAATTTACAATTAATATCTTTTGGGCAATATTTATATAAAGAATTATCAAACTTTCAATGTTAACTCTGTTTAATTTAACGAAAAGTTGTTATGTAACTTTTCATGTTTGATTAGTATGTGTATAAAAACATCTCCTATAAATAAAAATCTCACCTGCTCCGTTTCAATAAACTAAGTTTCTCTTACTTTTTTTCCCTGACTGGTATTGAGAAATATGTTTTCTGCTAAATCTTTACCTTTTAATTAATTTTTTTGGAGAGAAATACAACTATTTCTTGAACGTATTAGATGAATCGGTCCACTGTAAGATCTCTAAAACGTATAGCGTGTATTATGCGGACAATGAATCTCATTGCACAAAATGGAAGAATGTTTTTTTAATAATTTTCAGTATTTTGTTCATTTCTTTTTTCTTTTGTTTTGCAACATTTATTTATGTTTTTTTTTTTTCATATTTTTAAAAATATTTTTAATACAAGGGGTGATCAAATGAAAAGGTACGAAACGACATAAAAATTAAACAGTTAAATATTTGCATATTCCGTCAAGGGAGAATGTAGCGAGACATCTCGGGATGCCATTGGAGACTCTGACTGGGATCGGATCATGCGCGGGTGCCCGCATGCGCAGGAGAGAGCAAAGGCTCTTATAAAAAGCGGCGTCTAAATGATGCGAGCACAGAATTATTTGAGCACAGAAAAAGCATTAACTCTGATGTGTACTGTGAGACACTCCGACGCCTACGCAGGTCCATCAAGAACAAAAGACCGGGGCTGCTCACGGAGGGTGTGGTTCTGCTCCATGATAACGCGCGTCCACACGTCTCCAGAGTCACACAAATGGAACTGGACAAGTTTCAATGGGAGACGTTGGACCATCCGTCCTACAGTCCGGACATGTCACCCTGCGATTTCCATGTGTTTGGTCCACTGAAGAAACACCTGAAAGGAAAGCGCTTCAACTCGGACGACGTACTCAAGGACACTGTGAAGGACTGGGTCTCGTCACAGCCACAGGAATTCTGGGAACAAGGAATCCTGCGGCTTGTTCATCAGTGGGATCGTTGTGCTCAGGCCTATGGTGTATATTTTGAATAAAGTCTATATTTGTACCCACCGTGTCGTTTCGTACCTTTTCATTTGATCACCCTTGTATGTTTTTTTACCACACAATGGTCGAATAAGTTTGCAATAAAGAAATAAAACATATAAATGAACTACTTCAACACTATTTTATTCATGAAGAATGAAAATGTACCATGATGACAGCTTGTTATATATTTTCGTAATAATATCTTGTAAACAACTTTCAAAACTTACGTTTTCTCAAAAATTTCCAATCGTTAATCTTGGGTGAACCTTTACAAAGAACATACGATACGTCAATGCGTCCTTCTATAAAGATACTGAAGTATTTACTGTGAGGAAATATTAAAAAGCAAGTTGAGAATCACTCCACGAAATTAGTATAAACCGAAAAATACGGAACCTAGTTCACTTTGCTTTTTAAATGGACATAGCACTTGTTTCATATACGCCGTAAGTATGGCTCTAAGTTTGTATTTCAAATATTTTGAAAATTTTAAAACATTATCTCTGAAAGGAATCCAAGAAAAAAATTATTCCTTACAAAGAGTTTTATAGAAATAATGGAAAAACTAGAACCGGGGAGGAGGGATTTAACTAAAAGACCATCACCCTTCCACTTGTCCATTATTTTGTTATGTACGAATTTACAATCAGAAAAGACACTTGAAATTTTTGCTACTGCCTTATACCTTACAGTATTTTTCTGCAGCAGCACGGTTTCTTCTTTCGTTATAATGAATGTAGAAGCGTGCAAGTACTGGTTTAAAATATTGACTTCTAGAATCATCCTTAATCATAACTTCGAGTAAGTTGTATTTTAGTTTGTAAAAGATTAGAACCCACGACATGTTGTATTTAGGTCACCAATGAAGGAGATTTCTTCTCGGTACCTTCCATTCCGAAAGCACACATACTACCCCTACGCCAAAATGGAAGATTGGAACCCGCGACCTATGGATTCGTAAGCACGTAATATACCACTAAACAAAAGTGATCACTCCTGTCCCGAGGCTGTTACTGTCTTATTTTAGGTACCATCACAAGTTAATATATAAATTTATGTTGCAATGAAATTAATTTTTTCTGTCATTATGTTGCTATTAAATTATGTTCTACGCCACTAAGCAAGGCTGAATTGGAAACCTAATCAATCAATTTTCAACTATAGCATTCTTTTCAATACTACAACCCTGTAAAAATGTAAGCTGGTATTTTCATAAGCGATTAACGAAAAACAAAAACATTGCATTTTTGAGACAGAAAAATTGAAAGATCTTTGCTTACTATGCAGAAATCAAACAATAGATCAACTTTAAGAGGCCATTATTCTTTCTGAACGTTTCTGGAATATTCGGAAACTTTTGTTCTCCATTCTTTTCGAACGTGGTTCTAACAAGTGCTGTAATGTATTACTCGAATTTCCAGATTCTTCGAATAGTTTGCAAATGGTAGAATGCCGTCTACAAATCGACCGTAAGCTCTCTTAACTCTCTCTCTCTCGTTCAGACACAATATGTCAAAAAGGGGTTGACTTATGACTCGATCGTTGTTCAGCGTGTCTAAGAAAGAGTAAAGCAAATATAAAGAGCAAAAACTTTCTTCTTTTTTTTTTTTTTGCTTAGGGAAGATAAATAAATTGTAGCAATTTTCACACTGAAATGAACTTTGTTTTTAGGATGAAATGTCTCGATATTAGGACAACTTAACCATTTTTTCTTACATTAGTTCCCAGACGAAAAAACTAGTCCCAACAAGAAACTAGTAAAAAACTGTTAAAGATTTTACTTTAAAAAGAAAATGCATTTCGCAGTTTGGAGGTTATTTTAAGAAAATAGAAAAACATTCTTGGTTCCAGTAAAAAATTCACAAAATAGAGAAATTCGCAAAATAGAGGTTCGATATATAGAGAGAGGCCCAATTGTATTTGTTTTCTTTCCTAAATTTTACCAGAAGACACGGTACGATTTATGAAAAAATCTTTGATCTAATGGTTTTTACATTTTTTCTTACTTGTAACATATGTATTACGTAAAACAGTTTTTTTTTCTCAGAGTACTACGAAATGAAACCCATTTAGACATTTAAAAAATATTTATAAAATTATAAAGGGATTTTAAAAAGTTTCTGATCTTATAATATTTGTCCTACAATAATCAGACAAACAAGTACGTCAACATATGTATAACAAAATTTCGCATGAGTTTTTTGCTAACATGAATGATACTCGTAGAGTACTTTTAGTACTTACGTATTATCGCAACATCGCCAACGTTGAAGATAACTCGCCATATTGGCAACCCCAATTTTGCATACGACGTATGCACTGAATTGGATATCATGGGCTTCGTCTCATTTAATGTCGCCAATAGGTTGCCATAATACTTAAATACCGTACTTTTTAATGAATACTTTTTGGAAATTCCTTGAACAATGTATAAATTTCTAAATTCAACTATTTAAAAAATTTTCTTTGATAAAAAATGCTTACCAACTTTTGTTGCATGTGCTAATGGAAATTAGTAGAAAAAATATCAAAGCATTTAACCCAATTTAAAAAGCCGGCGATTAAGTATTATCGCAACCTATTAGCGACATTGTATGAAACGAAACATATGATTGCCGATTCATTTCATACAACACACGAGAAATCGTGGTAGCCAACTTGGCGAGTTATTAAAAGAGTTGGTGATTGTTGCGATAATACGCAACAAAAAATCTTATCATTTGAAATAAAGATAATCTAATTAATTTTTCTTTCTGAGATAAATCATTTTGAAGTCTTTTTCTCCCATTGGGATGCGAATGAAAACAAAGGTAAAAGTTATCATACTTCTGGATTTCTTCACTTAGACCTTTTAAATTTCGAGTGATTATATCAAATTATTTAAAAAAATAATTTAGGCTAAAAACATTTCTCTGCAAAATTAAATCTTAGAACAGGTTTGCATCGTCAGAGCTCGGTTGCCTCCCTTTAGAGAGGAAACTGAACGTCAAAACTACCTGCGGCGATTGGTATCCGCCTACAGGGTGCCGCACTAAAAACGGATACCAGCTTCCGGCGAATGTACTAGGTCTACAATGGTAAAACACCAATTTGAAGCCCATTAGAAATTTTAAAAAAACATTTTATTTTCATTTTTGACAGACACTCGCGTTGCCAGTCCAATATCTTTTGCAATGCTGAAAAATGAAATCTTTAATACTATAATTACTAAAGAGCTTTTTAAATATTCAAATGGTATTAGAGTACCATTTCTGAAATTAAAAAGTTTGGGTTTTTTATGATAAATACCATTACAGTAGAACATCGTTTATCCGAATCAATTGGGACCAGACACCGTTCGGATAACCGAAAACCGAATGCGATCCATGCAGTATATGCAACCGGACACTATACGAATATTGAAAATCATCACATGCAGGAAACGTGCTTGAAGAAAAAGCAGAATAAATGCAAAATGTCACAATTTTATCTTTATTGTGAAAAATATCCACTTATTTTTCGCTGTACCACTGTATACCTTCATTTTTTCGCTGCAAGGTCTCTGATTCTCTTGAGCAGAACTAGTTGTTGAGTAGGACAGCATTCTGATTGTTGTTCGTACCACTCCATAGCTCTCTCTAACGCAGGAAACGCGTCAGAATTTGAAGGACCTTTGCTACTTTCATCGTTGTTGTTGTCTTCGTCTTTATCCGTTTCATCGTCGACAGGGTTGGATTCTTCTTGCACGGTAGTCACAATCTCGTCATCATTTAGAATCTGAAATCCACAATCTTCTGCATCGCATGCCATTCAGGTTTCTGCATCAACAAAACTCAACAAAAGAGCACGTATACACCCCTCAATTGGAAACAAACTGAACTAATATTCCGCACAGATGTTTACCAAATCACACAAATGAAATTCCCCAAATATCCCTCACCTTGGGTTTTCCCGTCACTTTTGGCCTCACGTGAAACAACTGTTGAGCACTGCACTGTTCGAAAACGTATCCGAACTTGGGTCCGGATAATAAACGTTCGGATAAACGACGTTCTACTGTATTCAAAAATTAATATGTTATGAAAAGCGATTTCCTATTGACAGAAGGCATTTTATGACGTCACGTTTAACCATTTATTTTCTGTATACAGTAAATTACAGTTGCATTGATATGAAGATGAGTATTCAATTCCTTTTCATATTTTCCGTGCTAAGCTATCACTTGTTTTTTATGACAGGAAGATATTCGAATTGATTTGTCATTCCTTTAAATAACGGATATTCTTAACTTTAAATCGAATGAGGTATTCCTTATATTGTATTCATAGTACGTTTGGGAAAGGGTTTAATGTTGGAGAAAGATTGTAAACAATGAATAAGAAATAATGGATTTATAGATACTAATATCAATGATCCACATTGATGTTAATTTATGTAATTCCATGCGTCTATGTATGAATGATATATTTTATGATAATTAGCCGCAGAATTGAATAGATTGCCTCAATAAAACATTCATTCTAAAACAGTTCATTTATAAGTAAGAGTCAAGTAAGCAGTTCGGATTCAGGGAGCATTTATTATAAATAACGAGTTGTGAAATTGACTCATTATGACTTCGCCAAGGAGTAATAAATAATACGTTTCGTTTATTAGATTTAAGTACTAAAAATTGTTCAAAGAAATGAATTGTTTGGTTTTTCCAAATTCGCTTCAAAGAAAGTTTTTGTGATTAATTTAACATAAAAATTCCTTCAAGAAATAATGCTTGTAAAAAAGAAAATATGAAGCTATTAGAATATGTCACACTTGGTTGGTTGGTTTCTGTTAAGATATACTTGGGCAAATATAAGGCGAAAAGATTTTCTGTCTTATAAACTAAAATAGTATTAAAAAATATGAATAACATTTAAACTAAAAGTCAATTTTCTATAAGATAAAACGTAAGAAATGGGTACTTACGTACTATCGCAACAATTCCAACGTTTAAGATAACATGCCAAGTTGGCAACCCCAATTTCTCCTGTATCGGACGCACTGAATTAGCAACCATGTTCTTCGTTTCATATAATGTCAACCAAATGCATGGTAGTGATTATACGTATGTACCAAAAAAAGTCAGTCATGCAAGAAATAAAATATTTCTGTTTGAAGTAGAATTTCTCAAGCTTCCAGTGTTTTTGAGATCATATTTTCAAACAAAATTTTTCTCGCCCCCTCCAAACTATATCAATGCAGTGATTGTAATTATAATGTACTCTGACACTAAAACTACAATACAACATTAGTTATACACCGCACAAGTTATCAAGATAATTATTTACTTTCATACATATTACTTTTATGTAGCAGATATTTTAAATAATAATTTTTTGAAAAAAATTTTTATTTTCGACTTTTTTATATGTTTGTGCCTCCATGTAGGGTTATAATGCCCCTCTAAAAGGTCGCGCCCCACAGTTTGAGAAGTTCGGTGGTTGAGATTTTCCTCGACAAAAAGTTAAGCAATGTCAAAGTGTAGGGCTTAATTTGATTGAACACTTTCAGAAAACGATAATTTTTCAAAAGTGTATAAAGAATTTTTTTCTTGATATTTAATGTCGTTTGAATTGGAATATGCGCATAAAATTGCTTTAAGAAAATTATTACAATAAAAAATTATTTAAATGCAATTTTTTTTTATTAAAAAATGAAGAAAGAATGACGTATCAAAACACTCTCCTTTTACGAAAAATGCTTCTACATTAACAATACTTTGCCCACATCTTGATAAGATTTCGGTACAGAGCCTGTGTGTGTGAACTAGGATTTTTGAAATATATAATTGAGATGTGGATTTTTACACATTTTAATATATCGAAGTAGAGAAATTTTTACAAAAAAAACACTGGTTGTAACTGTAAAAAATAATGTAAAATTTTCAAAATTCCTAGTTCAGGCTCCGTAGATAAGTCTTAGCTATGTACAGGCAAAATATAATAGAAGCATTTGTCATAAAAGGAGAATGTTTGCTAATATGTCTTTCTTTCGTCAGTTTTCGCCTAAAAACCGAATTTAAATATTTTTTTTTGCAATAATATTCTTAAAACAGTTTTATAATTTATAAGCATATTTTAATTTAACCGGCGTTAAATATTTTTTAAAAAATGGTTTTTTTCCGTTTTACCGGCGCAAATCTCGTCCAGTTGGCGACAACACACAAATTAACACATAAAACTATAAATAAATATTAGTTCATAAAGGTTTTTTATCCATTTTTATACATTTGAAAAAGACGTTATTAGTAAGAAAAGATCATGAACTTTTAAAAATGTGGTGGTAAAAGGTTACCAACGGAAATACTCCGTTTGGCGTTGGTTGTATCATTTTGGCGACTTTTCGCCTGCGGCGAACGGAAAAAAAGTACGAAAATAAATTATTCATTTATACGCTTTTTCAAAATCATTTCACCGAACATATTCATTCACCTTTTAATATTAA
>BMAO01039427.1:0-15059 GCA_019973975.1 Trichonephila clavata | reverse complement strand
AAGACAACATAGCCTACTATGAAATACCGGCGAACTAGCGTGCATATTTAAAGGTCATTTAATTGGGAGAGCGTTAGACTGGTTTGACGTTATTGGTTCGAGTGTGTAAATGAAGAAGCGACTGCATTTGCAACGCTTAAAAAGAAATTGTCGGATAGTTTTCCTGTAGTACGGAATAAATCAGAGTAGAGGCTCAGTTTTTTTCATCGAAACAACGGAGAGGTCAAGCCCCGTCAGACTTTTATTTTCAGCTATTAAAAAAATTCATAAAGCTTTAAATTTGAATTATGATGAGATAAAATTGGTCGATCACATAGTAATGCGACTAGAACCCCAAATAATGGATTATTTAGAAGTTCGAAACCCCACAACGAAAGCTCAGTTGGTAGACCGGTATGAGGAACGTCATAGCTGCAGGGAAAACCAGGGTTCGAGTAATAATTTTGCTAGACGAGTTGGGATATGAGTAGGAATCCTGAGGAAAGAAGGAATAATAGAAATTGGAGAGATACAGGGGTCGGAAATAGTCAAAATGATCAAAGAGGACTAGCAGGGGTGCAATAATTTTTCTCGTCATAATTATCAAAATCAAGGATTCGAGGGAGGAAATCGCTACAATCACCAAATCAGCGAACAGACCGGTATCAGAACCGTAGGATGGTGGTTAGGAAGGGTCCTAGTGATGATTCAGCAAAGCAGAATTGGAGGCGTGTTGATTGCAACAGCGAAGGCAGAGAAATGCCAATTTAAACTTTCTAAGAGATCGTGTTGAAGAGATCCTCCTAATAGAATTAAACTTAATTCATTACGATTATCACCAGTTGATCTTCCGTATGTGCCGATTTGCATGATACATTTATAAAAGCGCTCTGGGATACAAAAGTCATTTATTTCAGAAAAAACATACCGATCATATTTTTCTTTTTGTCCTATTAAAAATCGTTAGCTGAAGTAGTTACGGCTCAAGGGTCACAATGCAGAAATTTAGGCACAATTGAGTTAAGAATTAAAATAAGGAATTTTCGAAGTTGTGGAAATTTCATGTGATTGCTGAGATGCAATATCCATGCATCCTAGGTATTGATTTTATGTCACATGCAAAGATTAGTTTGGACTTTCTTATACAAAATCGTTAATCATTCCGGATTCGCAAATTGAATAAGTGGCAATTTCGGACGAACCGGTTCAGATAGATTTATCAAACACTAAGTTAAATGCAGAACAAAAACAGAAATTGCAGATTTTGTTTAAGGAATTTCATGGGTTGTTTTCACTTAAGCCTGGTCTGACACATGTGTTTTGTCATGAAATTGACACGGGTGATAATCCTCCTGTTTTTTCGAGACCTTATCAATATGACAGGGTCAAACAGGGTATCATTAACTACCATGTTCAGAAGATGTTGAACGATGGAACGATAATTCCAACAACATCGCCCTACGCATCTCCAGTTGTTTTATGTCGGAAGAAAAACGGGTTGCCTTTAGATGACCCAGAAGCTTACAGGTTTGCAATAGATTATAGGAAATTAAATGCGATCACGAGATATCCGCGATATCCGCTACCAATAATTGATGATTTGATCACTAATATTCCACACACCGAAATTATGTCATCACTTGATTTACGCAGTGGATACTTTCAGATGGCAGTAGACCCCAAAGATATTCATAAGACGGCGTTTGTTACAAAAAATGGTACTTTTGCATTTACTCGCATGCCATTTGGCCTTTCGGGGGCAGCTCCAAATTTTCAAAGGGTAATTGAAATGATACTTCAACCAGTTCTCGGGCGTTTTACCCACTGCTATATGGATGATGTTATCATTTCATCTCCATCTTTTGAATGCCATGTAGAACACTTACGAGAGGTATTCAGATTGTTGCAGGAGGCTGGTTTAACGTTGAATCGTGAGAAATGTCATTTCGCGAGGGAACAATTACGTTATTTGGGTTTAGTTATTAATAAAGAAGGAGTTAAAACAGATGAGGAGAAGGTAAAAGCAATTATTGAAATGAAACCTCCGAAAACTGCAAAACAGGTAGCAAAATTTTTAGGAATGACGGGTTGATATCAAAAGTTTATTAAGAACTACGCAGACATGTGTGAACCCTTATATAATTTAAAACGAAAAAACTCTAAGTTCCGTTGGTCGGAATCAGCGCAGGAAGCCTTTGATCGTATTAAGAAAGCACTGACAGAAGCTCCAGTGTTACAATTACCAGATTTTTCCCAAGCTTTTGAACTTTATACGGATGCTAGCTCAGTGGGGGTAGGAGCAGTATTGACACAGAATATAGGCCTATTGCGTTTGCCTCAAGAACATTAAACGCGGCAGAAAGAAACTATAGTAGGACGGAACGTGAATGTTTAGCTATCATATGGGCATTAAATAAATATCGCACGTATTTTTGGATCCTTGCCGGTTAAAGTGATAACAGACCATGCTGCTTTTACCAAATTAACGAATGGAAAGAATTTGTCGTCTAGAATGATAAGGTGGACGCTTAAGTTGGCAAATTTTAATGTTAGAATGGGAACATCGCCCAGGTACGCAAAATTTAGTGGCTGATATGTTGTCTAGAAACCCGTTAGAAAGTAATGAAGAACCAAAGGTGTCTTGTGCGGTGATTAGATCGTTAGTATTATCGTCTAGAGAACAGTTGAGAGAGGAACAGAGTAAATGATCCGAGTTAGGTCACATCTTACGTTTTTTAGAAAATCCGGACGATAGTTCCATTAATGAGTCAATCTTGTAGAAATTGGTCCCGCGACTTTAAAGTCATTAACGGATTGCTATATTATGCAAAATATACAACCACACTAGGTGAATTAAGAGTATTTATACCTAAAACATTACGTAAAGATGTAATGCGAGAATTCCATGACTCGCCGATGGCAGGCCATTTAGGCAAAAAGAAAACCTACTTAAAATTAAAAGACGCGTGTTATTTCCCGTACATGAGGAAATACATTTATAAATATGTAGCAACCTGCGACCAATGTCAAAAATTCAATTATAAGAACGGATTACCAGCTGGTCAATTAATTCCGATAGTAACGAATTTTTCCGAATGAAATCTTATCTTAGATTTATTAGGCCCATACCCTGCAACTAGTCCAGAACGCTATAGATTTATTTTAGTAATTACAGATAACTTTTCTAAATAGGTTGAAATAGTTCCCTTAAGGAAAGCTTCGGCTAAAGCAATTGCCAATGCATTTTTTGAGAATTATATTTCGCGTTATGGAGCTCCTGTAAAACTAGTTAGCGACAACGGCCCCCAAATGATATCCGAAGTTTTTGAGCAAGTATGTCGCAGGTTGAACATAAAACACGTTAAAACTGTGGGATATCGTCCACAAGCTAATTAAACGGAAAAGAGTTCATCGTACTTCTTTTAAAAATGATTTTCGAGTTTTGTCGCGGATAATCACACTAACTGGGACCAATTTCTGCAAGAGTTCAGCTACGCTCTTAGGACAGCAATACATGAGACAACGGGTAAAAACACCGGCGGAATTATTTTAGGTTCGAAATTTTAATCACCCTTTTTCAAAAATTAGTAATGGTAACTGATGGATCAGACTTAGTTTGTGGTAACATAGAAAAATTGTTTGAGAAGTCTAGAATCATTCAAAGCGCCAGCACGAGAAGTGGGCGAAATATTATAATAAGAAGAGGCGTGGGGTTGATGATCTAGTGTTAGTTCAAAACTCACCCGTTGAGTTCGGCAAGTAAGAAAATAGTGGGGTAAATTTATGCCAAAGTTTGAGGGCCCATATAAAGTTCTGAGTGTAAAAGATAATAATAATTTAGTAATATTAAAATTTGGTAAAAGAATAAACGGTTAATGTGGATCAGGTGAGAATTTACCATCAAAGAGAAGACAGTGTTGCCGAATCGGGAAGTGCCAGAAGTAGTGATCATGGTGCAGTGGCATCAGACAGGTCGGATGATGGGCAGCCGAGATTGGTGCAATCGGAGAGTGATGAGGGTTGTCGTGGAGGATCGAAATCAGGAAATTTAGAATGTAGTAGAGATATAGTTACGAATAGACGCGATGGAGTGGAGGTGAGAAGAAAAAGACGTGTGCGAACGGAGTCTGCTGTTTCTTCGGGGGGGGGGGGGTGATGCGTATAATTTCAGGAAGAGAAAACCTCATTGGGCAGAAGAGAGAAAAGAGGAAGACCACTTTCTGGAAGGAAAACATACAGAAGAAGAAGAGACCAGAGGCCCAGGTATCCCGAGACAAGAGAAAGTTGACCTCGTCAATGCCGTCTCGTCTCTCCAGAAAGCGGTATAGAAAGGTGGAAGAAAATAATTCTGAAAGAACAATTCCAGGACCATCCCGCAGTGAACAGGGTAAATCAGAAAGAGCAATTCCAGGACCATCCCACAGATTCAAATACAACAAACCCCAGCAAGAAAGGAACTGCCCTTACAACCTTCGGAGCCGACGTCGAGTGGACAGCAGCCAAATTCCAGTTCTCACAAGGGAAAAGAACGCCTCAGCAGGAGTATATCAGCTTCAGCGGACTCAATGGAAAAGGAGACCCAGAAGGTGGGAGCGCAGAGAGGACAGCCCTAGGACAAGGTCATCCAGTCCAGAGGCCATGGTTGGAGACAAAGCCTATGCAGATCGGATCTAAAGACTAGCCAGGTTGTATAATTCTAATTTGTTTATTTTTCCTCTGACAGACAGTTCGGAGTATTTTCTATGTGGGCTAGTCTATTTTTTTTTTTGTAAAATTTCCGTACAAAAGTTACTGCGTTATGTGTCTTTTCATATCGGTTGAAAAAGCTTTTGTATTTAATTTTTTTCCAAATTGTGGAAAAACATTTGTTAAATTGCAATTGTTTTGCTACACTTTAAAGACGAGGCTTTATATGTGAGATTACTTGTATTGTTTGTTGTAATATATTCTATGTAAAAAATGTATATATTTTTGTGTGTAATTATTAAGATGTATAAGTAGTGTCTGGTTTCTGGGCGCAGCGTAATTAGGAATACTAACAAAAAACATTAACAGCGCAGCGCGATTGATTGGGAATTTTTTTGAAAATGAAACCAGATAAAGGTTATTTTGTTATGAAACTATATATATATAATATAATGTATGCCATATTTTATGTCAATAACGAAGTTGTATAAAAGTTCTGTGCATTTAATGTCATGTTTTAGAAAAAATTGACAAGGTTTCCTTTCAGGGCAGCAGTCGCTGAACAAAATGATGAGATGAAAGTGATGTCGTACGAAGATATTATTGTAAATTTTTTTTATTTATTAGCACTTAAGTAAAGTGCATGATCAGGGTTTTTTCCTTGAAAGGTTTTCCCCTGATCTTCACCCGAATGGGATGCACTGTAGGGATTGTATGTTTGTAAAAGATCAATTCATTAGAGTGGAGTACCCCTTTGAGTAGTCGTTTCTGTGTGCTAGTTTAATTAAAGTTTCTAACTTAGAGAGTTAAAATTTTCTGCAAATTCAGTGTTTTCAAGCATTCTAAAGTTCGCGAGTTAAAACTTTCTACAAGTTCAGTATTTTTAGGCATTCTAGAGTAGTTAAAATTTTGTGCAGGTTCAGTGTTTTTCAGACGTTAGGTAAATTAAGCGAGTTCTTGCAGGTCGTTTAGACCTTCAATAAGTTACGCTTTTTTTTCTCGGAGGGGGTAGTGACGGGTGCTTACGCGTTTCACTAACCTTCTCTCGACTTCTTTAAATTGTTTTACTTATTTCAACCAATCTCCTCCGAGAGCCTAAAAGTGTGACTTATGCAAACGAGATATTTTCGGGTTTTAGCGAGTTCGAAAAAGATATAAAAGGGAGAAATGAAATGAAGAAAAAAAGGTGGGTGATTTTGAGATAGTAGTTTTGCTAGTGGAAATATATTCGTCGGGAGAAGACTATTGAAAAGTATTCCTTAAATCGGTTCGGGATGGAACTGAAAGATAGCTGAGATTGAAGCCGCTCATTAAAGCAATCCAGATATAGAAGAACCTGCCTTAAGAAAAGGTATCAGGTCAGTTGTTTTCATAAATTAAATATAAATGTGTAGCTTGATTGTACGCGTTGTTCTCCGTGGATTCAGTTAGGATTCCGTCGTTCATAATCGAATTCTTCTCGTACTCCACTGTATTTTGTTGATCTTAAGGTTTGAATAGTATTTGTGTAATCTCTCATTAAGAAAGGTCAATAAATAAGATTGATTTATTAAATTAGTTGTAATTAATTATGGATCCAACATATTCAGATTTAGATAATACGCGAAGGGGAGTTAATAATCATAGGGGTAGTGATAGACTACGACATTGGCGCCCAACCGAAATACCAGAATTAAGAGCAAGTGCAGGATTTAGAGTTTTGCCGGAATTATTTTTTTCGGGTAAAGAAAATGTGTCTGAGTTTATCTCAAATATTGACGACAACATAGCCTACTATGAAATACCGGCGAATCTAGCATGTGCATATTTAAAGGGTCATTTAATTGGGAGAGCGTTAGACTGGTTTGACGTTATTGGGTTCGAGTGTGTAAATGAAGAAGCGACTGCATTTGCAACGCTTAAAAAGAAATTGTCGGATAGTTTTCCTGTAGTGCGGAATAAATCAGAGCTAGAGGCTCGGTTTTTTTCATCGAAACAACGGAGAGGTCAAGCCCCGTCAGACTTTATTTTTCAGCTATTAAAAATTCATAAAGCTTTAAATTTGAATTATGATGAGATAAAATTTTTCGATCACATAGTAATGCGACTAGAACCCCCAATAATGGATTATTTAGAAGTTCGAAACCCCACAACGAAAGCTCAGTTGGTAGACCGGTATGAGGAGCGTCATAGCTGCAGGGAAAACCAGGGTTCGAGTAATAATTTTGCTAGACGAGCTTGGATATGAGTAGGAATCCTGATGAAAGAAGGAATAATAGAAATTGGAGAGATACAGGGGTCGGAAATAGTCAAAATGGTCAAAGAGGACTAGGCAGGGGTGCAAATAATTTTTCTCGTCATAATTATCAAAATCAAGGATTCGAGGGAGGAAATCGCTACAATCAACCAAATCAGCGAACAGACCGGTATCAGAACCGTAGGATGGTGGTTAGGAAGGGTCCTAGTGATGATTCAGCACAGCAGAATTGGAGGCGTGTTGATTGCAACAGCGGAAGGCAGAGAAATGCCAATTTAAACTTTCTAAGAGATCGTGTTGAAAGAGATCCTCCTAATAGAATTAAACTTAATTCATTACGATTATCACCAGTTGATCTTCCGTATGTACCGATTATATTGCATGATACATTTATAAAAGCGCTCTGGGATACAGGTGCGGAGAAGTCATTTATTTAAGAAAAAACATACCGATCATATTTTTCTTTTTGTCCTATTAAAAAATCGTTAGCTGAAGTAGTTACGGCTCAAGGGTCACAATGCAGAAATTTAGGCACAATTGAGTTAAGAATTAAAATAAGGGAATTTTCGAAGTTGTGGAAATTTCATGTGATTGCTGAGATGCAATATCCATGCATCCTAGGTATTGATTTTATGTCACATGCAAAGATTAGTTTGGACTTTCTTACAAAATCGTTAATCATTCCGGATTCGCAAATTGAAAAAGTGGCAATTTCGGACGAACCGGTTCAGATAGATTTATCAAACACTAAGTTAAATGCAGAACAAAAACAGAAATTGCAGATTTTGTTTAAGGAATTTCATGGGTTGTTTTCACTTAAGCCTGGTCTGACACATGTGTTTTGTCATGAAATTGACACGGGTGATAATCCTTCTGTTTTTTCGAGACCTTATCGCTATGACAGGGTCAAACAGGGTATCATTAACCCTCTGGGTGTGTGAGGCTCTAATTAAAACTCATTCAAAAGCGGTCTACTTTTTCAAAGCTGGCGGCAGCGAAACGGTTCCTGTGTACTTATGCGAACTGCTTCGAAAATGCACCACAGTTTTATGCCTCTCCCCCTTTAAGATACGGGAGGTCTACAAGCGCTTTTGTTGGGGGCGATTTTATTGCTTTTTCGGTTTCTGTGTTGTTGGAAAAAGGGGAGATTTCTCATTCATAGCTGTTGCCTTGGGAGAAAATTGTGTGATGAACGTTGGATCCACATCACAGCGAACAGAAACCATCTAATTTGTTGAATCATAGTAACAAGCAAATAAAAGATAAAAAATAAAGATTTAAAGAAATGGCGAGTTAAAAGTTGAAAAATATTTTTAATAAGGAAAAGAAAATTAATTTTTTCCTCCTATTACTTTTTAAAACTAAAAAAAAAAAAAAACATTTTGATTTTGGTATTACGATTTGATCAAGGCAGAAGTAATCTGTAATCATTGTTGAATATCAGACTAAGAAAACGCAAATTGATTTTCCTGTTTTTTTTTTTTTTTTTAAATTATGAGGTAAAAAAGTAAAAGTGATAATTTTTTTTAAAAAGCAAAATGAGAATAAATGTAATATCATTATATACCAATGGATTCCCAAAGGTATCTATATGCACTCCCAGGGGTCTATGACGACCTGCAAGAGTTCCACGCGAGTAAAAAAAAAATCATTTGGGGGCTCATGAGGTGTAAATGGGGGTCTATGATCGTGGTTCTCATTAAACCAGATCATGACGTTAATCTTTAAAAAAATTTGATCCAGTGGGAACCAGATTTTACCACTTTAACGTTTACTATATTTAGTGAGGTTAGTTTAACAACATAAAAGTTGAATACCACACTAGGTGATAACATAAATTTTATTAATACAAGGAATATTTCAGCATTTTTTTCCAAAATTAAGCTAAAGAAGTATAATACTGAACGGCACGAATTTTTTTAATTTGTCACAGTCTGTCAGGACATTTTAACCTACGTTTAACATTTAAATGCCCTTACTCATATTTTGAAACTAAGCTTGAGATTGTTTTTTTAGTAATACAGCAGTAGACAATGATTTCAAATAGTCGCTTTGAAAAAAAAAGTGTCATATTGCAATAGGAACTTATTAGAATAGGTCCTAATGAAGATCTTATAGAAACGGATGTCAGTAATTTTGGCTTTAAAAAGACATACCTGATATTTGTCACAAAATATGGAATATCATGAGAAAGTTTTTAAATGTGTTTTTCCTTGTGAGAGGGAGTTTCATTGAGTTTGCCAATCTCAAAACAAAAAAAGAAAGGAAAATAAAGAAAGAAAAGGACTTACGAAAAAGGAAGGTTAGAGTTAAACCTGACAAGATTGATATTAAATATTGAAAATTTGTTATTGAAACACCAGATTCATCCTTCTCTTTAAAAGCATTTGTTCAGTTATTTTGTTTTAACTTTAATTCATTATATGCGCTTCTTAAGTTTTAAACGCAGAACTATACTTCATTACAGTTAAAAATTTAATTTTTTGAAAGTAGTAGCACCAATTATCAAAAAGACATTTAAGTTGATAAATTTGCAAAAATTTAATATTAGGTAGGCATGGGTCTACCCGAAACCGAAAAACATGGCAAGGGGTCTATGAGACAAAAAGGTTTGGGAACCTCTGTTATATACGATGAAGAAACTTGTACATTAAAACTGGGGTTTCTGCATTTTATTATATTTTTAATTTAAAATAACATTAAAGAGAGGTTTTAATACTTTTAATTTATGCAAATTTTAATCCTTAAATTTATACTTTTCTGTTGAATGAATTTTTTCGGCATAAATCAAATCTCATCATAACAATTTGCACTAAGAATAAAATAATACTCTCACCACTTCAGCATTTGTGTCGGAACCACATAATACACTTTCAATCAATAATTTTAATAAGGAAATATATTTTTCTTAAATGTGTTAAATGCGAAAGCGTTTCTTCCCATTTTCTACTCAGATTTGATTTTCATCTTTCCGTTTCTTTAGTATTACATCCTTTAAATGCATATTCGCATATATTTATAAATGGGAAATTGTCATCCGTAACTACATCTTTCAATTCAGTCATTGCAAAGATGTGTTTGCATTACTGATTAATTCTGTCTTTTAGAAACAGTACACTTAAAACATTTTACATAGGTAAAATTAACTGACAATTAATAATATAAGAAATTTTATAAGCAATTTTAACATTTAGAGATGTATCCTTAATTCCAGGATTAGAACCTTACAAATTGTTATTTTATTCTTAAATATTAACAGTATAAATTCATCATCCTCATAATTCATTCTATATTGCAAGAAAACCCTACCTTTTGCTTTTGAAATGTTATTATATTAAAAATTTTGGGTAATTTTTTAAAAAAAATACACATGTGGAAAAAACGGATTATAATTTTTGGTTTTTAAATAATATTCTCTTAAGTGTCGAGAATTTTTCCAAATTTAAGGCATAATAACAAAAACATCAGGGTTTTTTTAAAAAAATTTGTGGCCCATATATTTGGAAAGCTTGCTCCAATTGAACTGGGATCTCTCTCATCATTTTAGGATACTTTCAAACTGTAAAAAAAAGCCTAGGCTCTAGGCTGGATCTTAGACAAAGCATACATTCCAGAAGACCTGAAAACCAATTAGGTTTTAAAAAATTTTAAGTTTTCTGAGATTTGATTTTAGTTTTGGATTCGCTTTAAAGTATTTTTGCAATTCTAAATTAAATTAATTGAAAATATTTTTGAACACAAGCCACTTTTTCGTGTGAAATGGGTATTAACTGAAATTTTAATTTTTAAAGTCATTTATGTTTGTGCTATGTTTTGAAGCTTTTGAGTTCTCTCACATTTACTTAATTAAGATTGATTTAAAGACCACTATATTTATTTGTACACATAATTTATATAATTTAAAAGCTTTTTACTTTGTTTTCATTAATTTTTTCCTGTTGAGAAATGGCATGACAAAAATGTAAGCAGGCTTCTGTGAGAAATAACATTTGAAAGGGAAGGAATACGCGACTGAAATTTATAAATCTAAAATCCAGCTTTCACAGATGATGTTACAATTAGACTTCAAACTGTAAATGTTCTGAATACAAATGTTGTAGAAAGAGCTAAATATATTTCCCTGATGTCTAAACTACATTATAGTAAATATTTTGTAGTACTACTTTAGTATTTTCAAGTCATGCAACAAAAACCCAAACTTGCTAAACTACCCCGATTTAGAAAAAAAAAATTGACATTATTTACAAACTTGGTGATTTCGGGTTTACCTTTATATCACTATTATTTTGTGTGTATAAATTTTTTGTGCATTTAAAACTCCTGTGAAAATATTAGATTTAGATGAAACCGAATAATCTATCAAAGTAACAAATGTTATTAACATTGCGTAAAAGAATATTTTGAATTAAAAAAGATATTTTCAGTCATAATTATTTCAAGTAGTGTTTGGATGTAGAACATAAGTTGGAAAATAACATATCAAAAATTAGAGCTTTACAGACACTATTAGTTTTTGTTTTTGCCTTTCCAAATTTTATGTGTTTTTTTCAGACTTTTAATTTTGAAAATGTGTTTTCTAATCCCGAACGCTTTTTTTCCCCACTCTTGAAATATCTTGTAAATACTCCCAAACATATGATCCATAAAAGTTCATATGGATTTAGGACTGGGAGCTCCACTTATGTTTTTTAAAAAATCTTAAAGTTAATATTTGAAAAATTTCGTGTTTTTCCAGGTTTAGCTATAAAAATAATTATTAAAATCCAACAAAGAAATATATTTTAAATTCTATACTTTTTGTTTCCAATAATCTAAGAAATATAAATCATTTACAATAATTAAATATTTTTAATAATTTAGTATTTTATAAAAGTTTTAAAAAACTTCCAAAATGTTCAATGCTTTAAAATTGTTAAATAATGGTTTGTCAAACTAACTTATTATTTTCAGAATCAATATAATAGCATAATTTGAATATAAAACAAAAATTTATTTTACTGTTATAAAACTGTTTATGACTTCTACTCATAATGTAAAAAGAATGAAATATAAATATATAACTTAGTGCAGTCAAAAACAATCATAATTTGTAAAACTCCGGCCCCACTACTAATTCCAATACATTTTACAAACTGTAGCTAAAAACAATTATATACTTACGGGACTAAAAATTTATTTATATATGGAAATATTTTTCCTTATTAAATATATAATGAATAATTATAAGATGATTTCTAAAATCCTAAAAGCCTTTAATGGAGAAAAAGCCCGACATAATTTGGATAGTTAGAAATTTCATTATATAAATATGCATGCTTTAAAACAAATAAATTTGCAAAGAAAAAGCAATTTACAAAATTTTTTGTATTCACTGAATATAAAATAAATCAGAATTCATCCTCAAATATACATAATTGTGTAAGAAAAGGTTTTGTTCAATTTACAAACAATTGCAAAGAAACTTTTATAAATAATAATTTAAACAGGTATAAATAGCAAAAATTATCAAAGAAGTACACAAAATATTATTAAAATTTGCTATAAAATGTTTAGTCAAAGCAAAATACCTTTTACAAAGCCAAAAGTTTATCTAAACAATTGTACATTACTGAAGCTAGAAGTGTACATATGCATATAGAGGGCAAAAAAAATATATTTGTTCAAAACATTTTTAAACCGTTAATTTTAAGAAAAAAGATTTTGTATACATTGATAGATACGTCATTGATTGATTGATATACGTCGTTTATAGCACTGTCTCAGTGTGATATTTTTCGAAACACGGCGCTGCACACAGTCCAACTTACAGTCTTTACATTCAAAACGTGTTTCTCTTCGAATGCGTTTTCCGTTATCATTTTTCTTAAGGTAGCACACGACACATTTTCGTGGTGGTTTGTTTTTTCTTGAAGAGTCACTTTCCACATATGAAGCCATTATGAAGCACATATTTCCATTTATGCCTTCCAATTAAACGGACTACATTTTCAGAAATTTCAGAGGTAACAAAGTTTCGAGAATCGGAATTACTACTTCTTCCTTCTATCAATCATTCAATCAGTTTCATTCGAAAACCAATATGATTTAAAATACCGCCATTTTTTTATAGATAGTGAAGGAATTCCACACAATTTTATTTAACAAATGTCGAAAATCTTCTTGTAGTATTTCCTTTGTTGATTTTGGGCAACAGGATAGTAGGATAGACACTGGTCTGATCTATCAATACCACCCAATGGTGGTATTATAAAACACCGCTGCTTTTGGTTTCATTTTCACAGAATCTCGTTTCTTAGCTTTCACTTCCATCATATCAACGTTATGAAAAATGCTAATCATATGCAGGGGTTTTTTGTCCTTGTACTTCAAAACACACATTTTTCCCTTTTGGAAGGCAATAATTTCCACTTTCTTCACTTTAGAATCTTTTAATGAAACAGGTAAACCTTTTCTAGGTAACGGACTCGTGGCTGGCGTATCATGAGTTCGAGCCCATTACCACTGAAGACCCGCCGTGTAGGGGGGCGATGCACGTTAAATCTGTCAAGAGCTGAAACGTCCCTCTGTTGGTGTGGTGTGGTAGTTAGGGGAGGAGAAGGAGAGAGGTGCTAGCACAGGTGTCATCCTCGTCACTTGACCATGGTTCAAAATGACGAGGTTCGTCGCCAAAAGTTCTCGAGTATAGCTGAACAGAGCGACGTTAATATTCACTCACTCACTCAACCAAATTGTATGAAATTTAAGGAATAAATGAAAAAATATTAAAAGTGGAATATATTAAAAATTCAATTTAAAATTTTAAATATCCAAAGAATTATTAGTATTTATGGTAAATATTTTTCAACTGCGTACGCGAGATACCTACATAAATATATTTTTCGAAATTCAAATGCAGAATTTCAGTGCAGCTAATATAAAATTCCTGGTTTTGTATGGTTAAGATTACAAAAAATGTCAAAATTTTAATTACTTGTTCTTCAGCCAACCACTATAATAGAATCTAAATGATAAGAGATTTTGCATAAATAGATATTTTTTAACTTGAATTTAAAATGGATCTTTATATTTATTTATTGACGCAAATGTCAACTGTAAATTTGTCCAGGTGCTTTTCATTTCTCTTTGCCCGAAGATTCAAGCTTAAAAATTTGAGCTTGTTGTTCCCATTCTGTTTGAAGGAAACTGAAGTTCAGACATTAAAAATTCTATTATTATTCGTTATCTAAACAATACAAAAACTAGGAATTGTATGTAAGATACTCTGAATACCTGGCTTTGATATTATGAAAAACCAAAGGATTTAAATAGGTTTTTTTTGTTGTTATTTTTATCAAGCGTACAAAATTTTTGCAAGTTCTGTTGTACAGAAACTTAAAATTATTCATGTTTAGAATTTTAAAAGTTTAACAGGTTTTAAATTTGAACCTTTTTTTTTTATAATTTTTGACACAAACGAAATAATTCCTTTGAAAAAAAACTTAGAAGTATTAATTAAAATAAGAAAAACGAAACTGTAAATTATCTCATTGTTTGATATATACTTTGAATTTAAATATAGATATATCACAAATATTTTTAGAGATACATTATAAAAAAACTTAATTCTACTTGAGAATTTTAAGGTAAAGTAAAAAATGTGATTTTATCAAGCTACCCTTTTCCTTCCCAATTCGTTGAATTTCAAATTAATATTAAATCAAAAGTGAGTATATCAACTATATTACTTATGTGATGGAACTTAAAAAATGATTTAAATGAAAGATTTATAAAAATGCTTAGATCGTGAACTACATCAAAGAATTTTATTTAATTCAAACCCAAAAAAATTTCAAGTCAAGTTTACTTACAAACTTTAACTGACAGTCCGTACGCTCTGGAGGTTTTAAATTCTTCCCAGTTTTTTACGATTGCTGCAGGGGAAGAACGGGGCAAGCCATAAAACTTCCTGTCAGAGTCATTGTGTCACCCAACCCTCCCTAATTATCCTTCAAGATGTTAAGCCTTTATAGGGGGGAAAGTATTTCGGAAAAGACGTCTCTAACACTTTCGAAGTTGTTACTTGAGGAGGGAAAAACACGTTTGGTGCATTTTTGGTGAGTCCCGGTCTTACGGGAAAAAACGATGGTGCGTTTTTGAAGCATCTCAGGATGGCAGAAAA
>BMAO01039426.1:0-64834 GCA_019973975.1 Trichonephila clavata | reverse complement strand
TTAAATATCTCATTAATGAAATAAATAACAAGACAAGGAATTCATTATCGAAAAGGGCTATTTATGTCTTAAATTCATAATAATTGTTGATCTATTTGTTATATTGTCTTTCGTGTTTGTACTATCTGTATTAGTTGCACTTTCTAAAAGGATCCGTAAAAAAAGAAGAATTATATTATGAAACAATACACTGATATTATGAAACAATATATTTTAATATGTTGAAAATTCTATGAATTCATTCACCAAACGTATTAATCTGTTTTTGTTTTTACAGGTGGTTGATTTGCTGAATGATCTATACACATGCTTCGATTCCATTATTGAAAACTTTGATGTGTATAAGGTATAAAATTGTATTTATTTCATTTTTAAATCTGCATGGATATATGTACTTTGTATATTTCACATACGCGTATATTTTCATAGCGTGCGTGCGTGAGAGAGAGACAGAAGTTACCAAAATTATTTTAACAGTTTTACAGGATTATTTTTAGCTTTAGGTTTCTTTCTTCACCAGTAATAAAAATGTAGGAGAATATAGCTTTTTCCCCTCTGAAGTCTATTTTATTCGGCGAGATATGAAATAGAACCAACTCTTTTTTTTACACGGTAGATACGTTCTTTAGAAAACCGTGCAAAAAAATCCGTGTAAGGAAATACATGCGACTTATGGTAAATTTGAGGATATGTTCCACAACTTTAAAAAATCGTGTAATATGAAAATCTCTAAATATTTTCCCAAAAACCTTGCAAAAAAAATAATAATAAAATCCATCTTACAAATTTATAAAAGAATTCATTTTTTATTACAAAAAAAATTTTAATCGGTGTAGAAGGGAAATTCACACACACAACACAGTCTATAAGTACATACAGCATATAAAAATTCAAATTTAAATTAGTAATAAAATTACTAACAATTAATCATCGCTACTTGATAATAGTACACGTTTATTACAAACTGGATCAAAAAGGCTATCATCAGTAGATATGTCTAACACAACAGTCGGCTTTGATTCCAATGAATTGAAACAAGGAATAAGTTATATAATCTATTGTTAAAGGCTGTTTGTTTCGTTTCTCAAGTTGCTTACATAATTCTTGACGCAAAACGTAACATAACGGTGAAATTTAATGCTCTATGTCAGATCATAAGCAAGAAAACGTTGTTTCATACTTGTAGCAAAGTTCAGGCTCTCTCGAATTAAATCAGCTGTTAATAGTTGAACTTCCCCTTTGATTTCCTCACTATCGACTTCTTTATTATTACTAACTGTAATAAATTTGATCAATTCGTCCTTATTAAAAGGGCATGAATCCCCATTTTTCGGGGGGGGGGGGTCGTGCTGAAACAAAAAATTCATGTAGAATAAAAAAAAATCGTTACATTCGTGTACCGTGTTATTTCAAAATCGTGTAAAAAAGACCTTGTAAAAAAAAGATATGGGTGTATGTGAAGATGTGAGACACATATCTGAATTTTAATAATCAGATAGTCATTTTTTTGGGCTACTTTGCTTGCCAAGAAATCTTTGAAATTATCTTAGATTTATGATATGGGGTGATCTCATATACAAAGGATTTTATATGCATAATAAGTCTTTGCAATATTTTGTAAAAACTCATCGTAACCTTATGTACGGAAGCAAATAATGCATGGCTTAAAATATTGATTTAGTACGGATATAAGTTAAATTATTCTTCATTCAAAAAAAAATTTTCAGTATTAGTTTTCACTACTCTATTTAAGAATAATAAGTTGTGCTAAGAGTGTGACATAGAAATTCCTCACTGAGAATTTTTTGTACGATTTGAGAACTGATCGTTTAAAAAATTGTAAATTTTGTAGCTAAATTTGTTTTACAGCAGAAATGAGTTATGGCAAGCTAATTTTTTCACAATTTCGTTACGGGAATGCTGAAAAAAAAGGATGTAATCAAACTATTTATCCTAAGAAATTATATCCCTTTTTTCCCTTTTTGCTAATTTTTAATGGTGCCTGTTATATGTGACAAAACCAGTGTAACTGAAAATCAAGAAATGTAACTGCTAAATAAATTCCTTTCAACGATTTTCGACACCAGACATGGAATTTTATAAATATTTATTAATTTAGCTTATAAATTCATATCTATGTTTAGAAGTGTGTGTGTCCTATTGATCTCGATGTACACATAAGATTTTAATTTTTAGTATTGTTTTCTGAATTTCGTAAATATTGCCTAATGGTAATTGAAAATTTCGAAAGATATTTATATCAAGATTTTTTTTTTGCATCTAATATCTACAGAGATAGATACATGATTTTTTAACAAAGAGATACCTAATTACTTAATGCAAATTTCTGTTACTTGCTAATTAGTTTATTTAGTTATTTTTAATTTCAATTAACTTTACTCATTATTAACTGATTCATTTTATTTGTAATATATTAACTTTAAAATTCAATATTTTATTTCTCAACATTCAATATTTTAACTAGAATTATAGCTGCATTTTAAACTACCTATAAATTCCATTAATAAAGTTGGGATTCGCTACACAAGGTGTTTTACAAAAATTGAAATAAATATTTCCATTTTTTAACTTTTAGACTCACAGACTTAGAATTTTTTGGCATTTTTTTAATATATGGCCACTAAGATCAATTTATGGAAATTGACTCTATAGTGGGTTGTGACGGAGGGGGAGTTGCTGGACATATTTATAAAAAGAACTTTCGTTATCGAACTACTACTTACGTTCTGGAATTTAATATGCATGTTACTTTTGGTGAATGGAAATTCGCTAAGAAAAGATTTTACGGAAATCGATTCCTACGGAGGAGAGAGAATCCTTTGTTGCGTCTTGATGAAAAAATACCCGTTTTCGAACTACTAGATCTACATTAATGTAATTTGGCATGTATATTTCTGTTTTTTTAATTGAACGGGTTTGCAGAATGGGTCTTCAGAGATTGATCTCAACGGTGGTTACTGGAGCTTATTGATAAGAAATCCCTTTTTTAATTCATTAGATTCAGACTTGAAATTTGGCAAGCATGTTATTTTATTGAGTAGAGATCCACTTAAAATAGGCTTTGTGGAAATCCACTTGGGAGGGGCTTACGAGACAGTAAGAAATAATTCTATTTCAGTTTTAGAAATTTTTTTTGGAAGTTCTGTTCTTTTTAAATCAAGAATTCTAACAATAATTTTCAATACAATCAAATTCTTAATGCTGAGATATCAATTAATTATATATTTATATATAATATATTATATTATATAATATATATATATATATAAACAGTATATATTCATATAACATCATGACATACCCCGCGAAGCTTGCGGGTAAAGACTAGTTTTAAATAAATGTTTGTCGCTGCGTAGACGGAAATGAATAATAGAATGTCCAATCTCAGAGGAAAGCTAACGCATAGCTTTTAAAATAATATGATTTTTGTATTTATTTTAGAAAAGAATTCAATTTTCGATGGCGTGAAATAAATTTTAAAAATAAGTAAAAAGAAAGGAATAAACATTTAACACTCGTTAATTCTTAGATGAAATTTCAAAAATAAATCACCAAGAAATAATTATTATTACTTCATTAACAATTTGTACTTCCTATTCTAGGTGGAAACCATTGGTGATGCCTATATGGTTGTGTCGGGTCTGCCGGTTCGAAACGGAAATTTGGCACGCTAGAGAAATTGCAAGGATGTCCCTGAGACTTCTGGATGCTGTTCTCTGTTTTACGATCAAGCACAGGCCTAAAGAACAATTGAAACTTAGAATTGGAATTCACTCTGGTGAATACAACATATTTGTGTAAATTTAAATCACCCTTTGCGGTATATAAAACAAATACTGATGCGCCTTGCATAATTAAAGTATCCGACTACTTGCGACTTTAAAAAATAAATGGAGACATGGGAATTTTTTTGTTGTTTTCGGATTTGTTTAGTACATTTTAAGAAAATTATGGTAAAATTAAGAAGAGAAAAAGAAATTATAATTACTAAAATGGGAAAAAATGCCGTAAACATTTACAAAAAATAACATAAGCGGGGCCCATTCTATACCAAAAGTTTATGAACAAATTTCAATTCTGATGTGTTGCTACGTTATTCATTTTTAATGACCTTTAGGATAAGATATTGTAATTTTTACAAAAACTAGAGCACTTTATCTTTGTTATTATATGAAACTGCTTAAAAAACAGTGATTATATTCACATAAGAGACAGTAAATTTTGTAATAAAACAGTTATTGATCATTCTAAAGGTTAAAACACTTCTACTATATTATACAGAACATAGACAAAAAATTTCAGCTAATTATTTTCAAAACTTATTTAGCAATTGTGTTATCCCCTTTTGAGAATTAAAAAACACACATTTCGAGTAAAATGCATTTTAAAGTATGACATCTTGCTTAAAATAATGGTATCTGCTTTTGCTAAAACACTTGTAGTTTTTATTCTAGCGAACGGAAAATAATAAACTTGGTATTTTTATAAAGCTAATAAGATGGCCTATAACATAAAATCATAAAAAAAATTGGCAATTCTTGACAAAATTTACAATTTAAGGTAGCCGAATACCTTAATTACGTATTCCAGTCTGTACATGGAAGAAAAGTAGGCAACAAATATGTGAGTTTCATTATGAAAAAAAGTGTCATATTTCTCTTAAAAAGATCTTTTTATATATATAAAACTATTCTCAGTATACATTTCTTGTTCATCAATTTGTACATGCACAATGATTAATAATTCTAAATAATTCTTTTCTTACAAACTATTTTATTTTTTTTAAAAAAAATAACTCATATTTGGTTTGTTATTAAAAATTAATGTTAGGATTATTTTAATGCCATAATGAAGTTGTCCGAATGCAGAAAAAATCAATCAGGGAGAAAGCATTCACAATATCAAAAATTATGAAAAACTACTAATTTACTATTAATTTTTTTTTTTTTTTTTTTTTAAATGTAGATATTTTTGAGAACATGGTAAATAGTGTCACTTATTTAAAAAATCCTTCTAGAAGAGGGCTCATATTTTGATGTTGATGTTAATTGCAGTTTTGGTAAATCAGCAGTTAAATTTACGGTTTTTATTAATTGATGATTGAGATCGCAAGCAACACAAGTACTATTGGCGACGGACCTCTTAATTTTCAACAACGGTCAAGTGACGATGATGACACTTGTACTGATAAAGTACTCTTCAAACTTTCACATCATGCTAAACAAGACTTTACGTATGGACAGATCTAAAGTGCATCAGTTCCTCTACTCTAAGGGTTTTCATCCCGTGGTCCGTGGGGCACAAGTGACCCACTGAAGCAATTTTAGTGTCACCACATTTGAATTTGAGGCAATTTCAAGAAAAACTGCCTTGTCAGCTTTTCGTTGTAAAAACACTTTTTTTTTATTCTTCATATATAAAACATTTGATTTATATGTTTGATATCCATTTTAAAAAAAATATTCTGAAAATGACGAATGTTTCAATAGTTTCACACTGTATTGTAAAAACTTCTAAGAAATTCCTTTTAACATTATTGAAATCAGTGTGTGTGTGTACAAATCGGTAACAGTGTCTCTTCATTTACAATCATTTATAGCTTTGTAAAACAAACCCCTTTCTTTATATAAATTTTCTGATTCCACTATTTTTTGGCAAACGCGTGGCCTTTGATCTTTGTGAATTTTTTTGTTATCCTCGGGTGCATAAAATGTTGATGACCTCCTACTCCACAACATAAGTATCTAGCGCTATCAGGACTCGGACTTACAACTCAATAGAAACAACGCAAGTCACTAGTTCGACTTCAGGGGCCCTATCATTGAGGTCAAGAACTCTCCTTTAGCAAAAATTATTATTACTAGAGAACTCAACGTGATATTATTATTTTTAATACCCCTCAAGTATTTTTATCTAATAAATATCAACATATTTTCACTTGCAAATAACTACAAATTAAATTCTATTGAGGCTTCGGACACAGAAGAAAATATTATTCAGACCGTTAAAGAAGAACAGTGAAAATGTAAATATACTGGGTGTCCAGCCTTAATGTGACCCAATAGCTAATTCTCGAACCGTTCGGTTTAGATATGCACTTCCAATTTGAAAAATGTTTTAAAACAGGTAAAGAATGTTTTTACGTGCTTTTCGAACCAAAAAACTCATATCGAAAAAAATTACAAAAATTAATTTTTTATATCGCCCCCAGGTCCTTTCACTTATATTTAGGAAAAGATGCAGTACACAAAAACAAAGTAAACACAAAAAGTTTCATTTTATTACGATAAAAACTAGCCGAGTTATGGAACTTTGAAAATCTTATATTTTATCCATTTTCTTGGCAATTTTCAAGAAGCTAGTAAGGGGCCGTCTCCAAAGTGAAATTAGTTGGAACTCTGCCAGGAAACTTTCGCTCTTGCTAGTCACTTTTATGTAAATCGTTTTTTAATTTAAAAGCATACGTAAAAAATACAATTATTGAGAAAATTTATTCTGTGTACGAGTAAAACATAGAAAAAATAAAATATTTTGGATGAAGAAAATATTTCAAAAGCAGTTCAAAAAAAAATAGACTTATATGTTGCGGCTTCAGTCTGATTTGCTGCGTTTTTGCTGATCATGACGAACGTTAAATATCTGTTGTGTAGTCTCTTGCAATTGCATACAGTCGTATTCTAATATTATGAATTCTAGTAGGGGTGAACGAGATGTATACAAATGAAGAATACTGCGAATGGTACTGTTTTATGGGCTACGTAATCGAAATAAGAGACAGGCGGCAAGACTTTATGCCATTAAATTTCCCACTCGAAGACATCCATCTTATTGTACAATTTCCCGCGCTGTTCAACGCTTGTATAAAACTGGGAGTTGTCATAGACGTATTCCCTTGTCTCGTGCCACACTTCGTGCCTTCACCATTATTTAAGTTAATTTGATCATTCTGATATAATAAAAAAAGCCCATGATTCATGATTGGCGCATCATTCCACATTATGCCATAATTTGAATGGCAAATCCTGTATTATTTTGCTGTTATTTGTTAATACAGGCTGTTTTAATCTTTTCGGTACAAGTTGTATTTCTTTAATTTAATTTTTATTGTTTGCCATACAGCAATACAAATTGTCAATCTATGATGTTTACTACGATGTTTTAATATTACTATGATGTTTTTCTTTTTCTCTTTCTGTAGATAGTAATTTACTGTTCTCTAAACTCAATTTATACACGACCCCATTTTCTGAGCAACTCGGATGCTTCAAATTTATGTAGGCATAACTCGGTCAATTTTTATCGTAACAAAATGAAACTTTTTGTGTTTACTTTGTTTTTGTGTACTGCATCTTTTCCTAAATATAAGTGATAGGACCTGGGGACCGTATAAAAATTTAATTTTTGTAATTTTTTTTGTAAATGGGTTTTTTGGTTCGAAAAGCACATAAAAACATGCTTTACCTTTTTTTAAAACATTTTTCAAATTGGAAGTGCATATCTAAACCGAACGGTTCGGAAATTAGCTATTGGGTCACATTAAGGCTGGACACTCTGTATATACATGTGTTAACCATACTTTTAAATATATACTTTCGTATTTAATCACCGTATTTTTTATATTATAATCATACTTTTAAATCAAAATAGTGTAAAATTAGGTGTTTGAGAATCCTTTCAAACTGCTGCTTAATCTGTGTCTGTTTACAAACTTTTCATTTCCATGGATATGCAAAGCACTTGAGAGAAACAACGAATTTCTTGAAAAATCCGAGAATTTTTCTCATTCAAAATTTTATTCGGGTTACAAAAATATATAAATTAAAAATGTTAAATTTTGTAAATATTACCTGATTTTTTTAAACTCAACTCAACTACACTAGAACTGGATTATTTTCCCAAATTTGTAATTGTTGTTAATTTCTTCTTCAGGACCCTGTGCGGCTGGTGTGGTGGGATTAAAAATGCCCCGATTCTGTCTATTTGGTGACACTGTGAATACGGCTTCAAGAATGGAATCGAATGGAATGCGTAAGATTTTTTTTAAAATTATACAGAACTTATTATTATTATTATTATCATTAAGAGAAAACTTGGTCTAAAATTTAAATAATTCTTTGTTTTAAACAAAAAAGTATTTTAATTTTAATATGATTTTGTGTATTGTTGAGAGAATGTATATAGTAAATAAATTTTTTTTCTGAGATTTTTAAACACCTAATATCAATGCAGTGCTTTTTTAATTAAATACAATCTGCTTTGAACTTAAGTGATTTAATGTATAATAAAAAAATAAATGCATAAAGGAAAAATTATTGTATTCAAAGTAAAATATATAACATGTATGAATTTATTTAAAAATGTTAATTCTATTTTATAAAGTGCATTATATAATATTCATAAAAAATATTTCACTATATTAATAATGAATTATATGTTTTTTAGCTTTGAAGATTCATGTTAGCAGCAGCACTAAAGAAGTACTGGACACTTTTAAAACATTCCAACTGGAACTAAGAGGAGAGGTTGAGATGAAGGTGAGTTCTGAATCATTGAAAATATTTATTTTGTATAAAATTATACATTATTAATTCACTCTATACATTATAAAATCCGCACAACAGGGGGAAAAACACTTAACGGGAATTATTTAAAAGGAACTTTTTTCTTAGATATTTAGATTCTTCCGTATTTTATATTGTGTTATAAAAATGCTTCCCAATTTTCCTTACATTTGCAAAAGAAGGCTAACTGGCCCAAACCTGAGATTAAAGTTAACAAAGTAATTTAATATGCTCTTCGTTACTTAATATTACCAAGTGTTAAACTCTACGGGAACTTTCTGGGGGAGTTGACACTCAAAGGATTTTATAGATTAGGGGTTCGGCAACCTTGTTGCTATGGTGTGCCAAACCAATCTATGAATAGGATTCAGGGTGCCACACAGTTGGAAATATTTGAAATAATTCGATTCCTGCGATAATACATGCAAAGCTAAGGGTGAGAGATTAAGAAATCAAATTCGAAGTTTTATTTTGCAGTAATTATGCACTATTTAAAGATATTTACTAACAAAATTAAACATAAAATACAACTATTATTTCAACATGAATAAAAAAATGAAAAAATTTTTAAGTATGAAAGAAATTCTTTTAAGATATATGAACCATTCTTCATAGCATGCAGAGTGTACTTACAAAAAGCAAACATTTAGGAGGTTTTATGTTTCACAATTATAAAATAAAAAAATAGTGTGAAAACTTTAAAATTGAAAATTAAAATAAAATTCTTACATTTTCTCATTCTTTTTAGTTTTTTGCTTGTTATAGGCAATAAAAAATATGCCTTTTCTTAAAACATTTTGGACAAAAAAAATTGACCGGTCAAGAAGGCCCTGACAGGTCAGCCTGGGAGCAAGCAGTGCAGGATGCTGTGATTGCATCATTTAGCTTCGCGCTTCTTTGTAAAAACATGTAGGAAACTTGTACCCTATTGGAAATGTTACCTAAGTTCTGGATATGTTTATCTGTAGGTTTTATCGAAGCCTCATTACCGGGCTTCTCCATTACTGCGGTGTTCACTTCCCGATGTAATACCTAATGTTTCAGATACTGGCTTATGTTTCCCTTGAACAGTTCTTATAATTCACACACATTTCATAACAATCTTCTACTTATGTTACAGGGCAAAGGAAAACAGACAACTTATTGGTTACTAGGAGAGAACACAGAACCGGCAGCTACTTCAGAACACAATAAAATGGCTAAAGAAACAAATCTATGATTTATGTGTTACTTTACCTTTTAATGTATGTGAATTGCATGGGAATAAAATGTTTTATGTATCGTGACTATAATTGTAAATTTTGAAATTTAGAAAGCACCATTTTTTTTTAATTACAAACAATAAATCTCTCGTGTTTTGTGGTGAAATTGAAAATGTCTGTTCAAACATACAGGTAAAAAACTATTCAAGTCCATGAATATGAAGTATTTTGCTTTTAAGTTTCAGGAAAGAACCAACCTATCCAATGGGCTCAATTCATGATTGTCACGTGATAAAGACAAACACGTGTTCTTCACTGAATTCAAAACAGATATCGAACTCATTGTACTTGTTCTATTTGTAAAACCTGGGTAAAATTTCGAATTTTATAATTGGGTAAAAATGTTCAATAATAAAAAATTTCTTCAAAAGATTTTAAAACAAATCTTATTTTATGCATGTACTTTGAAATAAAATGCATTTTGTCTACCTATGTGCATTGTTATTGCTGACAAATTTGTATTTTTCAAGAGAAAGTTTCTGAAAAGATCGAAAGTTGGCAACAACGAACTGATTAGCTGGAAATGCATGATTACTTTTATCGTGTGACTATGACGTCACATGAGTTTTTGAAAGGATTGGCTATAAACACGTGGTTATCATTATCATGTGACTGTGACGTCATATTAATTAAGTCTCAGCGAGAGGTTTATGCCCTTTACGAAAGATTAGCATCTCGCTCATACTTTAAATTTTTCTCTTTGTTTTTTACTCGCCGGTATAGATAATTTTAATCAATCAGCACATCTTAGAACCAATGTGAATAGTTTCTCCTAATGAGTATTTCATTATTTTCTTTCTATTTCAAAACTAAACAAGCCAAATAATTTTTTAATTTTTTTTGCACATTCATGAATCTCCGTGCACTACAAAGGTGCACGCGAGGCTTACAGAAGTAAGTATAATACACACATTACGAAAGAAAGAAGAAGGGGGGAGGTCAAAGTCATGAGGGACTACAAAATATTTTTAATAAATTTACAGAATTTTTCTTAAGTACTTCTGATGGAAATAAGTTGGAAAAAATTCAGAGGGCAATTTATATTAAAGAATTTTATTTTGAAATTTATTTGAGAGGTGAACCTTTTTTATATATATATACAATATATTTACAGTTAAATATATTGTAGATATATATATATATAAAAGGTTCACCTCAAATGTTTTAAAAGAAACCTGTTCTTGTTTTAAAAGAAATCCTTTTTGATAATAGAAATGGCCTTTAGATTAAAAATATTTTTTTTATATTTTATTAAACGTTTTCATTTGATTTTACTATAATAAATTACTTTTTATCAAATTCTGAAACACATTATGCATATTCTGAACTATGGATGTTACACCGATTCATCGTGTGTGTGTGCCTTTTATTTCTCTTCCTCTGTTTGTAGTTTCCAAACAGTGAGAAGCAGTCAGATATGTTTTTAAGTTTAAAAAAAATATTCAAGACGGTAAAGATAAAGGGCAGTGTATACTTAATCGTTTGCAAATAAAAGGGGATTTTGATTGTTATTCATATTAAAGTAAAAATTTATTTCATAAAAATTGTAATAAAATTTCAGCAATGAGTAAAGAAAAGTCGGAGGAGGAACGTCGTTATTTTCTTGAAAATTCGAAATGCAATATTTTCTGTCTCCAAAACAAGAATGAAATATGCTTGTGATATCTAAAAACTCTATTTCAGTTGTTGAGGAACATAATCTTAAGGTATCCGACTGGTTGCGACAACTTTTTTTTTAAAAAATGAAGATATGGGAATTTTTTTTTCTTATTTTTAGATTTGCTTAGCACATTTAAGAAAAATATGCTAAAATCGAGAAGAGAAAAAGAAATTATTACTACTAAAATGAGAAAAAATAGGTAAAAATTGACAAAAAATAGCATAAACGCGACCCACTCTGTACCAAAGGTTTATGAACAAATTTTCAATTTTTTCATTCTAATGTGGTTGTTATGTTATTCATTTTTGAAATGGTTTTCAGAATAAGATATTTTCCTTTTTACAAAAACTAGAGCACTTTATCTCGGTTATTATACGAAATTGCTTAAAATAACAGTTATTATATACACATAAGGGACTATAAATTTTGCAATAAAACAGTGATTGATAAATCTGAAGGTTAAAACAATTCTACTATGATATAGAACTTCAAAAAAATTTCAGTTAATTATTTTCAAAACTTTTTCAGCAATCACTGGCCCCGTTTGAGTATTTTCAAAAAAAAAAAAAAACATATTTCGAGTAAAACGCGTCATAAAGTATGACATCTGCTTTTACTAAAATACTTGTAGTTTTGGTTCTGGTGAACGGAAAATGATAAATTTGGTATTTTTATAAAACTAATAAGATGGCTTATAAAATAAAATCATAAAAAATCGTCAATTTTTGGCAAAATTCTCAATTTTAGGGTAGTCGGATACCTTAAATGGCACCATGACACAAATCATGAAGTAAACTATATATATATATATATACATATATTGTATTGGCCATATATATATATATATAAGACCAATACTTTGCAAAATTTCATGAAGACAAGTATGAATTGAGATCATTTCTTCAAAAACAGTAAAGTATACTCATTAAATTTGTTGCAGACTATACAGATGGTGAGTGCAAAAATATATTAACACAATTAATAACCCAAGCAGATTGAAATCATTTAATGAAAAGGAATTTTAAGTGAATGTTTATTTGAAACAGCGGAAATATTATGTTCAGCACAAACAAATCAAATTAAAAGTGTAAGTTTGATTCGAAATTTGGTCGTTATGGGTGATTTTAATATTTGTGCGAAAGCAGACATGTGCATCTAATGAACGGTGCTGCTAACGGTAAAAGCAGAGCAGCGCTACGAATGTATCAGGAACGCTTTCCAAGTAGACGCACGCCAAACCACAAAATGTTTCAGTAATTACATCGACAGCCGTGTGAAAGTGATTCATTTATCGCCTGTACTGATGGAAGGGTTAGATGCCGGAAGAAATCATCTTGGACCATGTGAACGAAATACCCGGCACAAATACAAGAGCTGTAGTATGTCGTCTGCCTGTCAGTCAACCAATTGTTTAGAGAGTTTTACTGTTGGTGGGTGCAGTTTCTAAAATTGTTTTAACATTTTCTGACATTCACTCGTTAAGTATGCTGCTAATGAATGTGCATTGTTTCCGTTCATGTGTTATTGAAGTGATCACTTCTTTAAGGGCGTTTGCTGGAGAGTGAACTTGAATGATACGTTTTAAGAAGCCAAGCATTGTTACGCCCGGGTTTGTAACGCTCGTAACAATGGATCAGAATTTTCCGTAACAATGTTAAGTCCTTCAACAAAAAAGACTTAAAACAATGACAAAATTTTGCGTCGAAAATCGGTTTTCAGCCAAACTGGAATTTCATGACTTTGCCTTATTGACTGCATTAATTAACTTTGTTTAAAAAATAGTCTCTCTCTCTCAGTTATTAGTAACTTCTTAAGGTGCGTTTTGCTGGAGAGTGAACTTGAATGAACGTCACGTTCGGGTTTGTAACGCTCATTCGACTTTTTTCGTCATTGTTCTAAGAATGTTATTGTTACAACAATGACAAAATTTGGCATCGAAAATCGGTTTTCAGCCAAACTGGAATTTCGTGACTTGCTCTAATGACTGTATCAACTAACTTTGTTTTAAAAAAAATAAATGCTTTTAACACATGATTAACTTGAAATATATTATTAAAAACCCAATCTCTACAATGCTTTACATTTTTTTACAAATTTCTATAGATTTTCTTGAATTTAAATTCAAAAAAAAAAAAAAAAAGAAACAAAGTTACAACTATTTTTCAATAGATTGGTAAATTGTATATCTTTCTCAACGCTGCCAAGTTAGACTGAGATGGAATATTGTAAAACTTTTTTTAAAAATTTATGGAATTCCGTAATTTCGAAAAAATTTCTATCTTTCTGCTTTTTTTAACCATAAATTTTTTTTTAAAAAAAAGGCGCTCTTCCATTTTAAGGAGCCATAAAAATGCTACGAAAAAAGTTCCTAAAGTCACCAAATGCCAGTAATAATTAATTGTAATAAACCGACGAAAGATTTGATCCATTTGAGGTTTATGGAGCAAACGCAGAAAGACAACTTTCTGATACATTAAAACTGATAGTTTTCCTTATTTTTAAGAAAGCGGTTAGAGAAAAACGTTAAGAATACAAGAAAATCCTGAGATGTTTTCATCGGATAGCATTATTTACATTTTGAATTTTTCTTTATACAGTGAATGCAAACAAATGTGTCTTGGTTTTCTGTCCCATACATAATAATAATGAATGAATAGTTTTATATAATACTAATATCCCCTTGTTTTTTATTCACCTGAAGTAACATTACAAAATTTGTTTTTTGTCACTTTTTTTCCCCCTGTTTGAGCCTCCAACGTGGCACTACCACCTATAGATTCTGTTTTAGTGAGCTCTACCGACCTTCAAAGTTTGTCTCATTATTTTAGAATCACACTGTACAATATATTGAGTCTAATAAATGCATACTACAACCTCTGACAATAAAGTTCGGTGAACAGTCCTGTAACATTAACGTAGATGAAATACTAACGAAAGTTACCTTACTGTCCTTCAAAATAGTCACCTCCCATAACGATGCACCACTGAGATCTGCAATACATGTACTGGAAACATTGCGAGGAGTCTTTTTTTGGGATAGAGTTCAAAAACCTCGTCACGTTTCATAGGAAGTCCAAGAATATCGTCAAATATCTTTCCTTTCAAAGCGAGTTTGCGTCGTGAGAATAGGAAGAAGTCTGGAGGATTAAGATTTGACGAGTATGGTGGATGTTCCAATTTGCACCACCCCTTTTTTTGCCAGGAACTGTTTGGCGATATTGGCTGTGTCAGAGTGAGCATTGTCGTGAACAAAAAACGATGAACATTTGTTGTGCATACTGGGGTCGTATCCCCCACGTTTTTCTCATCCCTAAATAAGGATAACGATTTGTCGCACAGATTCACGGTTAATCTGCAGTTCATCAGCTATCATACGCTGAGTTAATGGATGATCTTTCGTGATTAATTTCTACATTTTTTCAATGTTTTCGTCAGTGACGGAGGTCGCCGATCTTCCGCCACGAGTTTTGTCACAAACACTTTCCCGGCCTTCTCGAAAACGGGCGAACCACTCGTACACACACTTCATGGAAAGTCCTTGATCTTCATGAATGCATACCAGCATCGTATAATTTTCTTTCGGTGTCTTGCCAAGCTTAAAACAAAACTTTAAATTGAACTTTTGTTCCTTCATTTCCCTGTTCTCAGTTAAGAACCAATGCACTGAGCCAGCACTCTGTAAAACAAGTCTTACATGGAACCCAAACGACACCCAACTGCACAACGGTGGGGCAAATGGTCAACACCTGCCGCTACACGTTTTGTTTCACCAGTGTTGCCAGATCGGACGTTCTGACTTAATTCACCGAACTTTTTTGCCAGAGGTTGTACATTATAAAAATCTATTTTATTGATTTTTTGAAGATTGAAAACATGCGGTCCCCAACTAATAATAAAATAGACCATGTGGCTCGCATTATCGTATGAGTTTGTCATGCTTGCACTACAATAACCTTGTACTTGCTTTATCGTTATTTTTCTAAAATATCAATAAAACTATTTACTTTACACAAAATCTACAAATAGATTTAAAATCAGCATTAAAAAAATCCATTAGAATCAACAACAATAGTTAATAAAAAAAGATAATTGCAAAGAGAGAAATTAATTCAAACTCAAAAATTAGGCAAAAAAAGGAGTGTGTTCAGAACTTTTTGCCCCCACTGTATGTTACAAGCTATGTTTTAAGTCTAAAATATTCACACAAATTTTTATTTTTGTGAAAACATCTCGGAACATGGACATTTTTTCTTCATTTACGGATCTTCCATGTAGTGCGGTATCAAGTACTTCTTTTAAATAATATTGAAGAAAACCTCTCTTTATATAACTAACGTAATACTAGTGAAAGTCAGATGAATAAGGACTAATACAAAAAAATAATTACATTTATACTATGACTAACACACAAGTCATTACTCAATGACTTGCTCAATGCTTGTGCCCCATCCAAAATGTTCTGTAAGATATTAAGACTTTAATCACACAAAATTATTTTCAGAACAGTAAATGAATCAAAACATGTTTGAAAAGATTAGCTTCAAAATTGAGTAATAAATAAAAATAGAGCGAACTCTTTACTATCGCGTAAGGATTTGTGGGTAAATAAGCCTATTTAAAGGTGGAGCGAGCGCTGACGAAGGAGAACGCATACTGGAAAAGGCTTAGCTGGTGACTCCTCGTCGAATTACTGTCTATTGTTCAACTCGGTTGCGCGCCAAAGGGCCGCCATGTTGGATTTTAGATGATTGCAGCAGAATAAAGAAGTATTTTTTAGAGATGATGCCCTCCTCATTTAACCAGCAGGCCTGGGGCCTGTTATGTATATATATCTGTGTGTGTGTGTTAAATACTACACTTATTCCTGAATATCTATTTATGTTTGGTATTTAAATCTACATATTTTTTCCAACTTTATGTTTTAAGTGAATATTACTTGTAATTATTTTGCTATTTAAATATAAGAAAACGATCAGTAAAGATTAAAAAATGCATTTCATTAAGAACAAAATACATTAAAGATGTCCATTTTGCATTACAAATGCATAGAAAGATTTTTGAATCCAAGTCTACGTAAAAAAACAATATTTTAAATTTATAAAACTGTATTTCCTTTAAATGTATTTCAAAAATTTGGAAATATTTCATGAAAATAGGAGATATTAAATAGAAATGAAAATCAAATTCCAGAACCAAATATACAGAATAAATAATTCTACAATGAAAGCAAAACATATATATGAATCAAAATATAATTACTTAGAAATCTACAAATGTTTGAAAAACCTATAAAATAGTATAAATTTTATTTGACAAAATTAATACACTTATGTTATCAAAATTATTAGACATTCTAAAAGAATACACAACTAAAGGGTATTCAAATAACAAAAATTTCACAGCTACTAAAGAAAAAAATAATCTAAGGTATTTATGCTATATAAGCATCATTGTCTCACATTGCATCCGTGTCTCATTTCACTAAAGTCTAATAAAATAACTCAAAATTATAATAATAATATTGATACCTTCATATATCTTCTATTTTCATTTGCAAAAGTGAAAATATTTTTGCAAGTAATGACTTTGTGCGAAAACATTTTGGAAATTTTACAAATATAAGGCTTTTAAATACAGTTGCGTGAAAATAATTAAAATTGATTCTTGAAAAGTCAACTATTTAAATATCCCTAACCTCAAAGTTTTGCTTGGCATGAATGTATTTTTAAATTACTGCTTTTAGAGAAAGACTTGTTACATATTTCACAAACATAAGGCCTTTCCTTGGTGTGAGCACGCATATGTTCTTTTAAACTACAACTTTGAGAGAAAGCCTTATTACAAATTTCACAAGCATGAGGCTTCTCCTTGGTATGAATACGTAAATGTCTTTTTAAATTACTACTTTGATTGAAAGCCTTATTGCATATTTCACAAATATAAGGTTTTTCCTTGGTATGCATAAGTAAATGTACGTTTAAGGAATGAATCTGAGAGAAAGCCTTATTGCATATTACACAAACATGAGGCTTTTCCTTGGTGTGAATACGTAAATGACTTTTTAAATTACACTTTTCTGAAAAAGCCTTGTTGCATATTTCACAAACATGAGGCTTTTTATTGATGTGAATATGTAAATGTTTTTTTAAATTTCCACTTTGAGAGAAAGCCTTTTTGCATATCTCACAAACATGAGGCTTTTCCTTGGTGTGAATACGTAAATGTCTTTTTAAAATACTATTTTGATAGAAAATCTTTTTGCATATTTCACAATAAAACTCTTCCATGGTATGAATATGTAAATGTCTTTTTAAATTACCACTTTGATAGAAATCCTTGTTGTATAATTTCCAAACATGGCGCTTTTGGTTGGACTGAATGCTCAAGTGATGCTTTAAAATATCATTTTGAGGATCGGTCATCTTACTAACTTATAAAATTGGAAATCTTATCTCAAGTAAAGTCCCGTAAATCCTTATTTGATTTAAAGCAACAAGACAATGCCGGATTTTACTCTCTTTGCAAAATAAGGTTTATAATTATATTAGTTTGTATAAGAAATTGCTTCTTTTTAAAAGTAAACACAGACATCTCGGAATTTTTCCATGCCTCTGATATTCTTCCCTGCATCAGTTTCATTCATGCATTCTTCTCTCTCTCTCTCTTCGCAGGTACCCTATTCCTGTAAAAATAAAAATATAGCCAGGAAAATCAATATCAAAATTAAGAAAAAACACAAACCACAATTAGAATATATAGTAAAATGAAATATCATAGGTTCCTATTATAATAGATTTCAGAAAAACAAATACTTTTGACATTCTTTACTATACCATTCAAACCAGCATTAGCATCTTGAGCGTTCCAATGTACATGCTTAATTACAAGGTAAGCAAAAAAATTATTTCTGTTTTTAATGACCCAAAAGAACATGAAATACAAACAGCGTAGCCTATTGTTGGTCCTCGAAGTAATTACCATCAGCTTCTAGCACCTTCTGTCAACGTGTCTCCAGTTGTTCAATCCCCTTGCAGTAAAACTCGAAGGGGGGGGGGACGCAAAGAAGTTCATGAGAGCTTGGCACACGTCTGATTCATTGATGAAGGATTTACCACGAAGATGATTGTCCAGGGAATGGAAGAGGTGGTAATCTGATGGTGCAAGGTCAAGTGAGTAAGGAGGATGACACAAAGTCTCCCAACCAAGTTCCTGGCCACTCGTGTGACATGCTGCCTCAAGTTATCATGCAATAACAGTACACCTTGTCGATTAACCAGTGCTGGCTCCTTCTGATGTGATGCCTGTTGTACATGTTCCAATTGCTGCGAATACAGGTCCACAGTGACCGTTTGCCCCCTTGGTAGCAACTCATATTTAACCACTCGACGACAAGTCCACCAGACACAAAGCATAATCTTGCGTGGATGCACAGGTGGTCTTGCACTGTGCAGGACAGTATCCAGGGGTGACAACCAATGTTTGGAACGCTTAGGTGTGTCTTACAGGACCCACTTCTCATCACTGGTCAGCATCCGACTGAATATGGATGCGCTACGGTGGCGAGAAAGCAACAATAAACAGGCTGCCACTCGTTGTTGCTTATGGACTTCCAACAGCATGTGAGGAGCCCACTTGCTCAGCCTGTATGTCTTACCTAAGCGGTGCAGATGAAATCTAACAGTTTCACCGGAAATGTTGAATTGACTGGCAAGTTCACCACATGTTTGACTACTGTCCTCTTCAATGGCCGCCTGCAGGGTTTCATCATCCAAGGCCTATGGTAGTCCTGTTCGAGCTTTATCACAGAGGGACAAATCTCCCGACCTGAATTTTTTTAAACCAATGCCTAGGGTAAGTTCATTGACAGCACTATTCTCAAATGCTTGACATATTCGGCGACTTGATGCAGCGGCTGATAAACCCACTTTGAAGTCGTAAAGTAAACAACCCCGAACGAGCTCCTTCGATGCGTCCATTTTGCTTCGCTACTGTACGAGTTCCGATTGATGAATGTGAGCAGTGAACCTGCGTTTATAACAACTGATGTTCCTACTCTCAACTGACGGTTTCTCAATCACGTCATACACGAATTTGCATACTTATTCTCACTTCTTTCAATGGAAACGCGCAAACAGCAAGAACTTTTTTGTTTACCTTGTAAAATTTCACAAGAATAAGATTCTATGCACACTGGTTTCACAACAACTGCAATACCTGCAATAATGAATAATGTAGGAGTAATGATACTCCACTTTTGGTTTATTTCTCTCTTTTAGAAACAAAAGATTAATTAATTTTAATTCTTCAATCATTATTAAACATGAAAAAGATGGAATATACCTTCCACCATTTTTTCTTAAATCTCTCAGGTTAATTTGACAGCATGATTTAAAAATGAAATAACTGAATTAGATGCATTAAATAATAAATAAAATATTAATGGTTTTTTCAGATGAGGCTATTTTAGATTAATAATGATGATTTTAGTAATGGCTGTTCTCTTCTATATTTTACTATTACTTCACACCCATTTAATCACATATACCACAACTGTCACTAACACAGTACAACATATTTAATACACTCATGTCTGAAATTAAGGTCAGAACCATAAAATCTGTGAAAACAGATGAACTATTCACTGTGTTGTCATGAAATATGGAACAGAAACAAATTACAATGTAACAAATAGCAACATAACAAGATGGAAAAGATTTTAATTGTAAATTAAGATATAGGGCATATCAAAAAGTGTGAAATCATGAATCAAAGACAAAGCATTTATCTCGGGAAAAGTCTGTGTAATATGGAATGTGACTACTGTGCACTTCTATACAAGCCTCACGACGAGATGCCATACCATTTGTGGCAACAAAGCTCATTTTTTCAAAGGCACAACTTTCAACTCCAGAGGGCATCTTGGGAGGGAGCTACCTTGAGAAATGGCATTTCCTACACACCATCCCAAACATGTTCAATAAGATTGAGATCCAGAAACATCGAGGACCAAAATTTATGGCAAATATCTTCAAGAAATTCATCAACAATGTATGTTATATATAAGTTACATCCAGGCAATATCATCCATAAAAATATAATCCATGCCCATAGCCCCCCGGAACAACCTCACACATTTTTCAAGGACCTCATCCCTATAGCACTGTGCATTGACAGTACCTGCATCGAAGACATGCAGAGGGAGGTATATGACTATCCAACATTATGCCATCTCAGACAAGGATTTCTCTGCCATTAAATAATGGCAACAAATCATGCAGAAATTCAAAAATGACCAAACTTTCTAGAAAGAATAACACTCTAATCAGCTGAAACTAATTATTTCCTATTTTTAGATACAAAGATTTACAAGAAAGTAGTTGCACATTTCTAAGGTTTCATTACAAGACTAAGACATATAGAAATCAACAATAATAGAACTTGCAGAATGAATGGTAATCTGGCCATCTGAAAACTTTTATAAAATGTTTCTCACGTAAATTTTACAGGAATTTTTTTCCCATTCCTTTTGCAGTGATTGAAAACAAACCCATATGCCATGTTATTCTGTAAACAGTCGCAAAAATTTAGTAAAATAGCTCTTTGGAAAAACCTACACACAATTCCTTTTTTTTTTAATTGCTCTTTTCCTTACAAAAAAAATGGGACTCACTAATAATCATTTTTTTTTATTGGGTGCAAACACTTTTCTTTTCTTCTCATGAATTCCAAAACTTTAACTATTTCATAAGGCATCCAAGAAGAACAAGAAACACTAGAACTTTAGAAGTGAAATATGCAACAAAAGTAAGCCTTTCCTTCTTACTTTGAATGTTTTTATATACATCAAGGCATTTTTTCCCTCGAGTTTAAAAATTGAAAGGAATTACTAAAAATCCTTTTTCTTTAAAAACAGTCAAAGATTTAATTTTTAGTTTTCCAATTATAAAGATTCAGTGAAATAATATTCCCCCCTCCCAAAAAATGTGCTGTTACATAAAAACTTTTCAACATTGTACATATACTTGATTTCCCACACTTAACATGCAATTCATTTTCTAAGATAATACAGGTGTGTATCTTCTAAGCCATTTTACCAAATATTCAATTCTGCCACTCAAAAAAAAAAAAATTGGGGAACAAGAAGCACAAAGGGAGAAAAAAATATTTTCAATACACTAGATTAGTTAATTTCTTCCTCTCTTTATTTTTACAATTTAAAATAACATATAGGTTCGATATAGCTAAGATTCAAATGAATTCTTGAGTGTGAAATTGGAGAAAGATTCAGACAACTCTCTTTACAAAACATTTAAATACTGTGACATTTGAGAAAAATGCTAATTTAACTGCAATTTTCTTTTCAAAACTTAAATAAATACTTATACAATCCATTTATTTGCTGATTGAGATGAATTTATTTCAATACATAATTATGAAATGTATGCAGAATTTTTTAAAAATATTCTACAAGTATAAGCAGCTTTAGATCTTGTGCTGTTTTTTACAGAAATTCTGCCCTTTTCCAATTAAATATACCATACTCCTTTATTGGACATAAAATATGGTACACATGCACTCATAATTATCTTATTTTTAAAACTCTAAATTTCACTCATTTTTTTTAAAAGATGATTTAAGTCACCAATTAATATTCATTCCATTTTCTTGGGAAAATGTTCAGTCCTAGGAGAGCACCCACCCTTGGTGCAAATTGTTTTGGTTGGCAATAATTGCACCATCTTGGTAACCCTACTTTGATACACTAGATATGTTAAACCTAACTATTTCTGGAATTTTCATATTTTGTTGGCGGGCATTTCGAATTTCATCATTTTGTTGTTGGGTGCCGAGCTGGAAGTATGGCTGGTGTATGAGTGAATATACCTTAGAATTTTTTGCTTTGTTGAATGCGAAACGCAAGAAAGAATTGATTGAATGGTGTATTAAAGAAAGAAGGATTGATTGATTTGAGTTACTAATGACCTAAATGTAATGAACAAATGGGATTATACGAACGAAAGAGTGTTGTTTTGGATGGATTTGAATGGAGATGTTGAAAAAAAGGTACGAATGCACATGTTTGCAGAAGTATAAGAAAGAATTCGTGGTTTTCTGATAGTAAGTTAAGTATGATATTTTGAGCATAATTAAAATGTGGTTTGGAAGTTGAATGAATGATTATGTTCAAAGAAATGTTTGACTATTACCTCGCAGGATATATATGGTGGCACTCCCACGATCATTCGCTTAGCGATGAGACCTTCAAGGATTTATTAAAATCTGCTGTTACGATGTGCACTCCACTCGGAAAAGATCAGGAAAAAGAAAGTAAGTGCTGTTTTTATATTTATTTATCTTAAATATATTTGATTAATTTTGGTACTATTTGTATATATTTTCATTACGCATCCGCCATGTCCCGCTATATTCATTTGCAGCCATTGCTGGGTTCACTTGGAGCCATATCGTTATGGGTTGGAGCTTTTTTCAGTTTGTTGCCAAGGGGGAAGGGCTTTCATTGGATTTTACCCCTAAAAATTTTTAATATTTGAAATACTGCATCATTAACAAGGATAGAAAAATAATTGGGTATCATTATCTAATCATACATCTTTTGGTGAAATTGTCGAATCGGTTACTAGTCCGCCAAATTATGAAAAAACACTAATTTGGCGCATTTTTGCATGTTGTGTTTTAGAGTAGCAACCCTACTACAACGCGATCCGACTTCTCCCTCACTGATACAAAAATCAAAAGGGTCACCAGGTTTGGCGCTTTTATCAATTTGGCGAGAAAACACTTGGCGGGATAAGTGGCCGATTCGACAATTCAACCCATATTTTTAATAATGAAGACTAAACTTAGATCTCACTATTATGATTTACACTTTATTACATTTAACACAAAGTAAAATACTAATGTGCCACAACCTCACATTTACCAGTTATTTTGTGGCTGAATAGATACTTAGATATAACTTCATATACATTGATTAAAAATTCCATCTTTTGAGCAAACACCATTTAAATGTATCAATTTGTAAAATTTTCAAAAGTATTTGAGATTTAACGAAATGCGCTGAATGAAATACCTATATAAATACATAATATAAATGTTACACACCTGATAATCATTACAGAGACCATACATGCATTTACCAGCTTTTCAAGAGTATGATTTGTCAACAAGCTCCATCTTAAGCAAATGCATGATTCCAGTTGGAATACAATAAGACTGAAATACTAGCAATTACAACAAAAAAAGGTGTATAGTAGAGTGGTGATTAATATAGCAAAAACTGTTCCTTTTGGAATAGCACTCTAAAGATCCTGTAACAAGAAACATTAAATCAAAACAATATAATTTTTTTACACTGTAAATACAGAAACACTTCAATATGTGGTTAACTATATATTTTAATAAGTTATTCAAATTAAAAATATAATCCATACTTGAAAGAATAGTAACCAATCTAAATTGACTATTTATGTTAAACAGGGACATCTCAAGACTCTTTGAGGCCCTACATCAGATCTTCAAATGGTAATTTGAAACCAAATAAATGTGCACAACGCACAATTTCAAAAACATAGGCACAAACCAGCTGGACCGATGGCCACATTTCAACTAAATAAGTTGAATGATTGTTTATGGTATTAGGCCTATGCCTAGACATGTACAATGGTCATCACATAATAATATAATCTTACCACTTTTGCCAGTTCACACATAGTTTGAAATTCCCTGTTTTGCAGTGAATATGTATGAGAATAATATTTGATCATTAAAATTATCTGGTTTATGATCTTATTAAGTATGAGTTCAGAACGAAACGAGGCCCAGTTGGCCCGTGCCTTAAGACATCCCTGATGTTAAACAAGTAAATTAATTTATTTCATCAATTCAATGCAAATGTACCTCTTATAACTATATGTTGAAATGTTTCATCATTTTATATCATGGTCAGTTGACTAGGTCATAAATAAAAGAATATACATCACACAATGAACTTTCATAGCACACAACACAAGGAACTTTGCACAGGATAGAATCAAGACTTGATGATATTTTCAATATAAAGCAAGCCTCAGTCCAAACAAGTTACAGGATACAGATTATTATGAAGAAGCACTTCTGCTATACCAACTTCTTTTTGAAATGATGTAAAAATTCTCAATTAAATTTCATGGAACATTTTGAAAAACAAACTTTTATTTCTATTCGAGTGCATTAGGTAGTGTGATCTTATTACAGAATGCAATCACAACATATATATGGTAAAAGTGTAGAATAGGGGGGGGCCCTTGGCCAAGCTAATTTTTTGGAGACCAGAATCAGTTGCCAAACTGCATATAAGTACCACTACTCTACACAAACTACATACAAACATATTATTCAGAGTTACAAGATATTTAATTCGGTTAAAGTGTAGATTAGGGAGGGGGACCCTTCGGATTAGGGGACTTTTATCTAGATGTCATAGAGAGATTGCTTATCGAATCCGGTCGCCAAAAACATCTATCGCTAAATGAAGTAGCTTGGTGAACAATTTCGGTCACCAAAAGAAACATACATCGCCACAGGCCCTCCCTAACCTACACTTTAACCACAGCTTTGAGACTTTGTAAAAGATTTTATCAATTTCTATTATTGCTAAGTAAGTATATTGTGCAAAAACACATTTGCTCTATAATATTTACTATATTTCTCACAAAATAAAATTTTTAGTGTTTTGAATTAAGCCACGAAACCGTATTTAATGACGAGGACGTATTTAATGACTGCATGAGGAAATATATCAACAAAAAGCACCGGCAATCATAAGCAATGAATGTAGATGAAATAGGATACGAAAATAGTTACATTTAGATTGTTCGCTACGGCAAAAAGTTCACTAACAGTTGAAAATAAATACAATAAAAGCCGAAAACAAATCCTTGTTGCTTCCGTGTTGATTGATTGATTGTATGGGATGGAGAGCAACATATGCTCAAAGAATAAACCATGTAGGGGAGCGTTGCCATTGAATCTGTCGAGAGCTCAAACGTCTTCCCTTTGGTGTAATGTGGTAGTTAGGAGAGAGTAGTGCAAGGGCTCAGCTGTCGTCCTCGTCACTTGACCATGGTTCAAAATTACGAGGTCTGTTGCCCCAAACCCTCGTATAGCTGAGCAATGCAACATTAATATTCGCTAACTTGCTGAAAGAATGAAAGCATGGATACTGACAGATTAAAGGAACAAATAAGGCCGGATATGTAACACTCAATTTTACGCACTGAAATTTATAATCTACAAACAATGTGGATTACTTTAATATTTTAGGCCTCTTTTTTAAAATCTCCAAGTGGTATCTTCATAAGCCAGTAACAGCCACCAGCCGGAGATGATTACTTTTGTCAAATGGTTATGTTACGAATTTGTAAGTCACGAACTTTGTCCTCCAGATATGGGCCACCACGCTTCAAAAATCATTCCTGTTGTAGCCTCGTGCTGCTAGATTCGAATATGAAATTCAAACGGCTAGATTTATTTATGAGGTATTTAAAAATTATGATATTTAATAATTAAACTTTACTATTTTTATGTTGTATTAATTTCCAGATTAAGTTTTCCATCATTTTAGCATATTTGTAGATTTCTTGATTTTTTCAGCTTTTGAACAACAATAAACTTGATGATTCATAATTTAGAATTTTCATATTGAATTACTTTTATTTTACTATTTTTATATTGTATTTTTTTATTTTATAACTGATTTGAGCCAGCTGGGTGGCGTAGTTGGTTTGCAACTGGTTTTATGCTCCCAAGGTTGCGAGTTTGACCCCGGCCCTAGTCGGTGGATTCTCATGATGCAGAAAATCGACACCGACCAAGTCGTATGATTATGCTTTATGCTAAAAATCCCTAGAATGCCTGTTTGGCTTGGATACTATCGACAAATGAATTTCGAGAACTATTTCGCATCGTCAGAGCTGGGGAGGAAACTGGGGGTCAAAATAACGATTTGTATCCACCGATAGGGTACCGCACTAAAAAGAGATACCAGCTCCCGGGAATGTACTAGGTCTGCAATAATAAAACACCAATCTGCACCCCATTGGAAATAAAAAAAAACTTCGATTTGATGTAAGTTTCATTTTCCATTTATTCACTTTCTAGCTCCTGCCGAGTGAAAACTCAATTCTCCGATCTCGTAAAAGTAAAAATTTTATGCTTTGATTCTTTAGAATGCTTTAATAATCCGTTTTTAACATAATAGTAGATTCATTGATTATTTAGTTCCTGCTGTGTGATTGGCCACTTGCCAATCTCTTGAGTGTAAAACTTTATCTTGAAAAAATAAAATTGAAGTTCTATTGATTGTTATGATAAATTAGCGTAAATATGAGATAAGTTGTTTGTCCAAATTTTTAAATGATTGCGAAAATAATAATAGTCAATTTTTTGGAGGTGCTCTGGCAAAAGAAGGGTTTTTAAAATATTTTATACTTAGCTCACAAAAAATTTTTCTCATAATCATTTACAAATTTTCAAACGTCATTTTTTTATTTTTAAATATATTCTCGGTATTATGTTTTGAATTCATATATTTGAGGTATTATGTCAAGGTTTTAAATATAGTATACTTCTAGAATTACACAACCGTGCAAGTTCATTAGGTTTATGGGTTTCTTTTAATTAAACAGTGTTCTAATCTACGCAGAAGTCTAATTTTTCTTTCTTTTTTTTAAATTTTTGAAGTTATACTTTTCATTCCTGGAATCCTTTTTAAAACATGTTTTCACTCTTAAATTGAATTCACTGAAAAAAAATTTCTGAGAACAATCAACTCTCTGTGTGAAATGGGCTTATTAATTCCAATTTTCGTTACTAAAATCATTTCTGCTTGATTATGTTTTGAATATTCTGAGTTCTCATAGTTACTTAATTAAGACTGATTTCAAGGCCAATTTTTGTTTTAAAAAATAGTTTAAATGACTTAGAAACTTTATCATTAATATTTCCTGCTGAGAAGATGCCATGGCGAAAACGTTCTCAGGTTGATGTGAGAAACAATATTTCGAAGAGATGGAATACCACTGAAAATGATGTATCTAAAAATCAGTCCTCAGCTGATACAGCAATTAGACTTCCGAATACAAGTATTCTGAATTAAAGTATTACAGATAAACCTGAATATTTCCTTGATGTACCAAACTACATTATACTAAACATGTTGTAGTACTATATTTTAGTATTTTAATTTATATTGTTATTTTATTAGTTAGATCAGTTTATATATATATATATATATATATATAAAACAGTTGACGTTACAAAAAAATATGATCTTTTTTGCAGTAAATTATATAAGATATATTTCTGAAGTTTACATTAGGAGATAGGCCTAGTTATAATAAAAGTAGTCAACATCCATAAAGAAGGGAATCTTGTTCTAGACTCTAAACTCTTACTTTCAGTTTGTAGATTTTTGTAACCCTAAATGTTGACGTTAATAAAGAACAGGTACCTAAGGGGTGCAGAGAAACGAAAAAAATCAAAAAGATAAATCAAACAAGCTTGAGGAACAAATTAATATAAAACATGTAATTTTTGTAAACTTGACTCCACAAGTAGAGCATCAACGGAAAATCTACTGAATAGTTCTCCAAGTTCGTCTACAGCTGAAATTATGGCAGTAGATATTACACTACAAAAAATTGTAGAAGAGGAAGATAAAGTTAAATGCAGTATGACATTAAAGTTGTTTCGAATGTTCAATTAGATATTCATAACAGAAACCACCTTGGATCAGAGTATCCAAAAGATAATGGGTTATGGCGCAACATTACTGAAGATGCCCGAAATTTCTGGTGTAAAAGAAATTCTGCGGAATGTCAACATTTAGATTATGATTTTTCGGCTTCATGCAGACAGTATGATGATTGTAAAAGAAAAGTTTCCCTCTTAGTGATGCTACGAAAACATGGAAATGGTAAAGTAATCAAAAGAGAATGACTCATGTATTTGCCATCCACAGAAAATGTATATTATTTTTCATGCGTCCTATTTAAAGAAACATCTGCTTGCCAAACTCAATTTTTGGAAGAATTTTCTGACTGGAAGAATGCGTCCTAAAGAATGAGAATGCACGAAGACAGTTCTACGCATCGGGAATGTGTACAGACACTTATTTGTAGAAGACGTACACATAATTAAAATGACAGTTCTTTGGAAAGTCAATTTAATACAGAATACTGGATCAAAGTTCTGCAGAGAGTAGTGTCAGTAATTAAATTTGGTAAGAAAATATTGGTAAGAAAATAATTAGTAAGAAAATATTGGTTCTCAATATAATGACAAATACTTAGGAATATTAGAACTAGTCATGGAGTATGACCCTTTTCTCAGTTCACATATTACTAGATACAGCAATAAAGATCGAAGAATACCTTCCTACTTGTCTTCTACAATCAGTGGTGACGCGAGACTTGAACTTAATGTGCGCAAGATACATTTCGCGAGATCCTCTGGTGGAGTAAGAGAAGAGGGCTTTTAAAATAAAAAACAATTTTTATTCATAAAAAAAAAGCTTTTTACTCATATTTATTTGGCACATTAAATAATAACGGGGAAAAAAGAAACAAAAATTTTCTTTTAGTTTTGATGAAATCCTTAATGTGATTGATTCGTAATTTATCTTAGATTCTCTATACCTGTTTCAATAGATAAAAATGTCAAAGCTGAAGTCTTTCCTGACCAATTGTATTTCTTACCTAATTTTTTTTATCGGTTTTGATTTTGGAAAGCTCCTTTCAGTAGAAGAGGTACTTACTGGTATTGTTAACAAAATTCGAAAGGCAATGTAAATATTCGGGAAAATTTATTTTAAATCGTTCTCTATGACATATTGGAACAGATGTTTCACGTTTGTAATGGTGTTGGGTAAATTTGGGATCATATTTTGTAATACTTCATATAATTCGTAAGGTTGGAAGTCAATGCTCTCACCTACTTGCAGCACTGTGAGTAAATCTTGACATATTTTGAATATTTGCTCTTTTGGAATATTTTTAATTTGCTTAAGTCATTGAAAAAATCAAAATTTTCAAAATGTTGATTTAAAAAAAATCTTGAATCCATATTGCTTACCACAAAATCAATCAAGGCATTAAAAAAGTCAGCTTCATACTGGCTTTTGACAGACTCTATAGGTTGATGTTGCCCCTTCATAATCAAATATTCTTTTCTTTTTGACCACCCTTTTGTTTTAAAAATATTTTGGAAAATCACATAACTGCTCTCTCTTTTCTCAATAAACTTACGAGCGTCTTACAAGTATTTTCCGAATCCAGTTTGTCAATACTCTTTGATCCAGCAACAAAATGTACGCAAATGTTCAATAGTAACGCATATATGGGTTTGTACAGGTGCCATAATTTGCTTTTGGTATTGACACGAGCTAATCACTCATACCATAACATATAACAATACGATAAATTCCAAACTGAACATTTCATTTAAAACGGAATCGCAATCACTGAGTGTGTCTACTTCCGTTTGGTTTTTTTAAGTTTTCTATGCATTCAACAACATCATCAAGTTGTAATTATGCGGCCTTCTCCATCTCGATTCTGCTTTTCCATCTTGTGTCTGATAAAAGCTTAATAGTAGGCTTTAATTTATCTTTAATAGTTTTCCTGCGTTTGCTAAAACTTGAAAAGAGCAAAAAAGAAAAATGTTTTTGTACCATTATCGTATCTTATTCCACGACAGTTCTAAATATCTAAGCCATTTTTTTTCTAGCTCTCCCAGTATTGCATTAGTCAAATATTTTCCAGTCGTTTCAGTGACAACAAGAAATCAGATCAATTTTTCTTCTATACTTCCAGTTCATGTACTACAATATCTTAGATGACCGACATTTGTTCAATCCTACTAGAGTCTCTAGAGCAGCGAGTAAAAAAGAATAATATTTTGCCTCTTTTATCCTACCAATCATTCATTTTGAATATCATGGCTTACGTAATGGTGTGCAAGTTGTTTATTACCAATGCGATTTATGTGTTCCCGTAATGTAGAATCAAATTTAGATATCAGTTTAAATAACTCTATGAAGTTTCCACAGAATTCTTGGTGTCTTCGTCTGTTTTGAGAGATCCTTTGCGACCTCTCTTAAAGACCAGTAATCTCTCAAACAAATTGTACCAATGTTTTTGAGATCCAAGAATTCGCCTTTCGTTTTCTCTGTCTAATGTTTTTCCGTGATTTATCCCCTTCTCTAATGTTATCCATTGGAACATATAGGCCATATGTTCTTTAGTATTCTCCTATTTGGGCAAAATACTACTTAAGTGTTTCCAATCGCAGCACCCTTCCTGTACCATTTGAGTTTGTGAATTGTCAAATAGTCTGCATGGAAAACAGAAAACTTTGTTTTTAGAACTTGTGTGAATAAACCAACCAGCAACGCCGTTGATCATCATCTTTAGGATAATATTCATCACTGTTATTTGACTGTTGTGTGGGACCGCTTTGAGTTATATCATGACGGTGAGCATCTGTCATGGGAAACGTACACAATCCCGGGGCAAAACTGGATAATGCTTATTTCACTACGTCACTGGCATCCGTGTTCACAGGAGAAGAACTAATCTCAATCTCTTCTTCTCTATTGTGACTTTTGTTACTCAACGTGAACACAGAAATTTCAGCGTCAGATTATGATTGGCAAGCTTTTGATCCTATTTCTATGTCCGACTTTTATCGTTCGGTATCAATAGTCGGTGCATCTTGGAGTAACTTCCAGATTTTACGGGGATACGGATAAATGCTGTTGAGAAGTCGAAAGAACCGATTAATTTGATTCTGTACTGCCAGATTCAGTCTGATCTAGAAATTTCATCATACCTGATTGGATACAACTCTTTCCACTTTTCTTTTTGCTGCACTAGATTCCCATGTTCTCCCTTTATCTCTCTTAGTGCCTAAGCCTGACATGATTGATAAATTATGAAAAATGCCCAGTACCACTTTTATTCTCACGTCAAATATTTTAAAATTTATAATATGATATAGAATCATGAAGCGAGACTGCGTCTGCATGCGATAATTTAATTGGCTTTCTAATGATGGAAAGTCCCGAGCTATTCCGGGGCCACGGTAGCCTAGTGGTCATGGTATCGGATCTTGGTTGGCGTGTCATGAGTTCGAGCCGAGTACCGCTGAAGACCTACCGTGTAGGAAGGCGATGCGCGTTAAATCTGACGAGAACTCAAACGTCCTCTCGTTGGTGTGGTGCGGATGTGAGAAGAGGGATGTGCCAGCTCAAGTGTCGTCTCGTCACTTGACCATCGTTCAAAATTACGAGTTCCGTCGCCAGAAGCCCTCGAGTAGATGAACAGTGTGACGTTAATACTCAATCACCCGAGCTATGCCCCATCTCTGACCGGGGTCTCCCCACGATAGCAGCTGAACTCCAGCTAATGTTGCCAGACTAAATATAAGCGGAAACGACAAAGTTGTGAAACTTTTAATGAAAAAAAATGGATAACAATATTTTCACGAATTATTTATTTATATGCTTCATGCACCGACTTCTTTTTTAAATGAAGTCGATGTATCAATTTTTCGATATCTTACAGCGAAAAACAGATAGAGTTGAGAATTTTCTAATTCATTAATTATGAAAAAAAACCCTGTGGTGTGCACTTTAGGATTTTCCTTACTTTTCGTTTAATTTATTTCGGCTTTGAGGAGCGAGGTCCTAAGCACCGCGAGGCTGTAGCCCACACCGCCTCTGTCTACAATATGTGAAGAAATAATTGAAATAATGAGAAATAAAGTTCAGGAAAATGATTATAAAGGACATTGAGGAAGCTAAATATTTTTTTTTCTCTGTGAGCGCTGATTCTGCACCAGATATATCTCATACGGATCAACTGACAGTAGTGCTTAGATATGCGAGAGTACCCGATGGTGAAGTGGCAGAACGCTTTCTAACATTCATTTCCATAATAATTCATACTGGAGAAGTGCTCTCCAGCACTGTTTTGACCTTCTTAAAAAATGCAGCATTGATATAAGAAACTTAAGGCAGCAGTCTTATAACAATGTAGGAAATATGTCGGGATTCTACAATGGTCTTAAAGCGCATGTTTTAAAGATAAACCAGCTTGCACACTACATTCCGTGCGTAGTACATTCGTTAAATTTAGTTACAGTATGCGCGGCAGAAAGCTATAGAAGAAAACAAAGTGCTTTTCTATACAGCCGTTATGCATCCCATCATTGCCTATACTTGTCCAGTTTGGGGATATATACGCTGCAAACAGCAATATCAAAATTTTAGATACTGCCCAAAATACTCATATTCGCATGATCACAAAAGCAACAAGATACATGCGTAATGAGCATCTAAGAAATGCTCTTAAAATTAATAGTTTCAAGCAACATATTCAAAAAATAGCAATAAATTTCTTTAATTCTCTTCACAATACTAATAATGTAATATGCTAAACTTAAATCCATATGATGCTAATGATAAAACTAAGAGGCCTAGGAGAATTCTCCTAGATTCCTACAATCCACCATAGCATCACTTTTTCATGCAATAAAATTTTATTGCATACTTTGTTAAATTTTAAATTTATTTCTTCTTTTTATTTAATTTTACTTAACTCTATTTACCAACTGGACAAGCTCCTCCCACTTTCTCATATTTAAACTTTTTTAGACCTCTGGGCAGCCAACAGGAGTCACTATCCTCACCATCCAGCAACCAATCAGAGAGCAGCCTCTCAGCTCTCTCCCAAGCAAAATTTGCACTCAAAACTTCAAGAAACTTTCCACCATAGGCACGCCTACTGGACCAGTCCTCTCCACCAATCGTCATGCAGTACAACGCAGACTGAAGAGTTCCAATATCGTCGATTCCCCATCGAAGACTTCCACATATGGGATGGAGGGCTGCAAGCAGCCCGTATGCTCAAAGACTCACCGCGGCAGAAAGATGTGTTGCAGCAGTTTCGTTCCTTGGGCTTCTGCAAACAATGTACAACTTTTTATCAGTACCGACACACCGTTAGGCGATTACGTTGCAATATGTTGGGGACAGTAAAGACTCTGAACTAGTTGTAAAAAGAGTAAATGACACAAGATGGTGCGCCAAAGCTGATGTTACTATGGCTTTATCCAAAGATTATAGTAGATTCCAGAAAGCTTTACAGGTCATTGCTGAAGATATGACTCAAAAGCTACAACTAATTCATGAAGCTAAATGCCTTCTAAAAGACTTGTCGAGTGATTTTGGGGTTTATTGGCGCAAGAGCCGATTTCGGCTATACTGCGCCAAACATTTGTTTTAATATCTGTGGTCTAGACGGGAAGAGAAAGAAAGAAAGAATTAATTGAATGACAAGAAAGAGGGTCGAAAATAGAGAAGGATCACTAGGGTACCCCGGGTTCGTAAAGCCCGTGTTTACCAAAGACAGTAAAACCCGTGGGAAAAGGAAAAGATCACTAGGGCACCTCGGGATTGGGACACCCGTACTCACCTAAAGAAGGCGAGCCCCCTGAGGGGAAAAGACTTGTCGAAGAAAGAAAACATGATCATGGCAGGCTTCTGGGCTGATGTCTTAAACCGGATTTATGGAGTAAATAAATCTTTACAAATGAGATCAATAGAGCTTTAAACAGCCATCAATCTCCTGAAATCATTACTGGACTTTTTGAATTCGCAAAAAGAAATGTTTTATGAATATGAAAGAAAGGCCAATGAGAAAATAGATTCGCAATAAAAGAATGAATGTAGACGTTTGCGCATAAGAAAGCGACATTACAATGACGGTGATGCAAAAAATGTTGTGCTTCAAGGAAGTGAAAAATTAAAATTTGAAACTTATCTACCTATGTTAGACAATTTATATGAAGAACTTTCCCGCCGTTTGGACGCATTTAGTAAAATATATTTTTTATTTGGGTTGCTCATTTGGGTAAGATTCAGAAATTAAAAAAGCTGCGCAAATATTTAGAGAACATTACCCTGAGGACATCGAAGATAAAATGGTTCATTTTAAGCATTTCATATTACAAATAGAATATTTCAAAAACGAAAAAACGGTACCAGCATCGCAATCATATTAAATTATTTTCAAAAACTTGCTCCTATCAACGGTTTCCAATGTTATGACAGCATTAAAAATTTTTGTCTCTTATGATAACAAATGTTTCTGGTGTGAACGAAGCTTTTCAAAATTAAAGATGCTAAAAAACTGTAATCGATTTTCAATAACACAAGAAAGACTGAACTCACTTGCTATTATGGTCATTGAATGCGACGTCTTGCAGAACATAGATTTCCAAAATGTTCTAAAAGAATTCACAGCCAAAAAATTGAGAAAACCAAATATTTAGATATTTTTTATTGCAAGAGTTACTTTTTTATTACAGATTCTAATAAACATTAAATATAATAATTGTTTATTTATATTTTTTAATTTGCTGATCATTTATTTTATTTATGCAATGAAATATATTCCTAAAATGTAGTGTAATAAAATTATTAGATTAAGGGCCCTGAGAGTTAGACTGCCATGTCATTTAATCCAAAATTGATTGTGTTCAAAAAATTATTCAAAAATGGAAAAATGATTTAAAAGGAACACGAAACTAAAACCTAAACTGAAAAAGTTTATAAAAATATCTTAAAAACTAATTAGTTGTAAGATCTTAAATTTGGGGCAAGCTTTCCAATCATAAGTGCCTCAGAAAAATGCAAGAAAAAATGTTTTGACATTTTTAGGGTACTGTGTAGCCTTAAGAATAAATGACATGCGAGAGATATTTTTAATCTGGGAAATTTCTATTAATTTGTTTGAAATAAAGAAGTTTCTGAATAATGCCCACTGAAAGGTAAACACAGCATATCTTTTGTCTCGGATTTCATAAAAATTATTAATTTTTTATTAATTAAAAATATAAACATATAATTTCTTAAGCTCTTTGAATCTGGCAATTTCAAAGAAATTGATATTCATTCATTTATGTTATCAAATATCAGTTTTTTAAACTTTTCTCAGAAATACTAATCTCTTGATTCAATCACATAGTCACTTACAAATTAAAGATAATGTGTAAAAAGAAGCAAAAAGTGTTTTCTCTTAAATTTACACCATAATTTTTGATATTATAAGTGAACATTAACTGCAATTTTAAATGTATTTAGATACAAAGGAAGAGACAAAAACCAACGTATAATTTTCCAATTTAAATACAAAATAATGTGCAATAACGACATCATAATTCTTACCAAAATTACTTTAATAAAGTAAAATTAAATTATTTTTAGTGATATATTTTATATCTATCTAATATCTCTTTCTGAATTAAATACATTTTGAACATTTATCTAAACTTACATAAAAAGTATAATTTTAAATTTACCAGACATCCTAAAAATATGCTTGTAAAATTCCCAAATATTTCTCCTACTAAATTGAAATCCACAGAAGTTTTAGAATAGATAAAAGTTATAGTGTATTAAAAATATCTAAAAAAAATTCTTCCAGGAAAGCAACAATTTTTTTTTCTATGTGACAAAATCAGCACATTTATGTTGTAAAAATTGTTAGACAATTTATAAAACAATAAACTAAAATTGACACGAATAAACAATACATAAAGTCTTCTAGACAAATCTTCTAGTCTAGATCTTGAAAGCATTTATATCAAAATAAATTACTCTGAATTATAATAACAGTGTTGATTTTTTTACCATGGCTGAATTTCTATTGTAAATATGAAAATGACAAAATTAAAAAATGCTCATGTAAGAAAACACTTTGGAAACTTTACAAACTTAAGGCTTATAACCTTTACCACGCATAAATCAATATTAAAATTCAGGCTCAAATAAATAAATGGTTATGTATATATTGAAAAATTATTGTTTCAGCTTGGCAAGGTTACACAAATGTTCTTTAAGAGCATCACTTTCTGAGAAAGCCTTTTTACATATTTCACAAACATGAGGTCTTTCCTTAGTATGAATACATAAATGTTTTTTTAAAGTACCTCTTAGAGAGAAAGCTTTGTTGCATATTTTACAAATATGGTGCTTTTCTTTTGTATGAGTAAGTAAATGTGATTTCAAATTACCATACTGAGAGAAAGCTTTGCTGCATACTTCACAAACATGAGGCTTTTCCTTGGTATGAATCAGAAAATGTCTTTTTAAATCCAAATATCGTTTGAAAGATTTTTTGCATATTTTACAAACACGAGGCTTGTCATTAGTATGAATAAGCATATGTTCTTTTAAAGCACCACTTTGTGAAAAGGCCTTGTAGCATATTTCACAAACATGAGGTTTTTCCTTTGTATGAGTAAGTAAATGTGTTTTCAAACCACCACTTTGAGAGAAAGCCTTGTTGCATATTTCACAAACATGATGCTTTTCCTTGGTATGAATAAAAAAATGTCTTTTTAAATCCCAACTTCGAACAAAAGTCTTGTTGCATATTTCACAAACATGAGGTCTTTCCTTTGTGTGAATAAGTAAATGTGTCATTAAATTTCCATATCTGGTGAAAGCTTTGTTGCATACTTCACAAACATGAGGCTTTTCCTTGGTATGAATGCACAAATGTTCATTTGAAGTACTACTTAGTGAGAAAGAATTATTGCACATTTCTGAAACATGAAGCTCTTCCTTGGTGTGGATACGTAAATGTTTCTTGAAATCACTTCTTCGAGAGAAAGCTCTGTTGCATGTTTGACAAACATGAGGTTTTTCCTTAGTATGAATAAGCATATGTTGTTTTAAACTATCAGTTCGTGAGAAAACCTTGTTGCATATTTCGCAAACACGAGACTTTTCTTTGGTATGAAATTCTAAAACATGAGATTTTTCTTTCGTATGAATAAGAAAATGTTTCTTCAAATTACTTTTTTGGGAGAAACCTTTATTACATGTTTCACAAACATGAGGCTTTTGTTTTGTATGAATAAGAAAATGTTTCTTCAAATTACTCTTTTGAGAAAAAGCTTTGTTGCATAATTCACAAACATGAGGCTTTTTCCTATTATGAACATATAAATGTTCTTTGAAACTACTGCTTTGTGAAAAATCCTTGTTGTATATTTCACCAACCTCATGTTTTTCATCAGCATGAATAGGCAAATGATGCTTTAAGTTATCATTTTCAACAAAAGCCATCTTGCTAATTTTAAATTGGAATATTCTTTTAATACATTGCAAAGAAAATTGCCACATTACATTTCCTTTACAAATAAACACTTATAATTACAATACATTGCATAAGAACAAATTGATTTTTTTAATGCAAAAGTGAGATAGGAATGTTTATTGTACTATTGAATGAATAAAATTAAATTCAGCTGGATATCGCAAATTCTGATTCAGAATTAACACAGAATTTCATTTTCAGGTTGCTCAAGAGATGATAGCTTTAAGATAACATTTACTTAAAATAAATTAAAGTATTAAGCATTCTTATTGATTAGTTATAAAATTGTATTCAATCGGAAATTAAGATAAATATATTAGCTTATCATCAGCTTTTGGAAAGAAATTTAAAAGAAACAACATAATTGGTGATTAAAAGCTTCCTGGAGAATAATTCAAAGTGGCATGGACCCTGTTTAGAGGTTTAAAACAATAAGTCAGAAGAAAAGGAGAAACCGCTTCAAATGGATAATTTAAAATTTTGTAAGGTTTTAAATTCGAAAAATGCAATCTAAAAACTGTAGACTGTAGAACTACCCCATTTTGAAAAATGTGATCACTCCAATAAAAAGAAATATGTAGACATTTTTAGAGCTGAATGTTGCTTAAGGTTTTTTCTTCAGCTAAAGAGGTATTGTGTTTACAATAGTGATGTTCTCTCAGAGCAAATTGTAATTTAACAGCTGAAAATTTGAAATATTTCTAAAAAATATTTTAATTTTATAAGCATTACTTAAAAAAACCCATTAAAAACAATGACTTTAGTAAAGCAACCCATATTTTTCCTTAAAATCCTTAACTGATTTTCTTTTAGTGCTTTGAGAATCTTTGTGTGTTTTTAATTCATGAATTTGGTATATATAAATATATATTAACTCTTATATCCCAGTAAAATGAAAAAAATTGGAATTTGTCAACATTCCATTTTTGAAAAACATTTAAATATATAGAATCTATAATCAAACATAACAGCATAGACTCCTCTTCTTATGGTTCAAGAATGAATATTTCTTTTGATATTCATTGCCAGAGCATACCATTCAAACATTATTCATCAGCATTTTGAGTTTTTGAACGTGATTAACTTAAATTTTCTGAGAATAGGATATGTGTACACCGAGCTTCTTCTCTACTAAATTCGATATATCTATATAATTGTTTTCAGAAACTTATCCATTTGCCATATCTCCTTCGAAAGTAGCACAAGCTGACATTCCCCAAAAGAGATTGATCATACATATCAGATTCTGAAAAAGATTATAAAAGTTAAAAAATTTTATAATGAAGTAATATTACATCAGTTATTTCAAATAATTGAATTTTTAAAGGAGGTATATTGAGTACAGAAGTATCATAATTTTCAAACAGTAAGCATTTAGGTAAATGAGTCAATTTGCACACACATTCCCTTTATTCTAGATAAACGTGAGGGTAAATGGTATTTGGATTTTTGACACAGCTAACCATTCCATGCCAAAAGTTCCACTAAATATCAAAGTGGTACCAAAGCTTCTTGAGCCTTGCAACAAAAAAGAAAAGACTCAATATAATAAGAAATAAAGACCATCGAACAATATCGAAAAACAAAATTTTTTCATGTTCATTCTGGCAATTTCATGTTCATTACAAATGGAGGCTCTAGAATTCTCCTTTCAACCCCAAAAGAAAATTCATTTAGTGTTCTTTATAAAATTCTCAGAAAAAATTCTGGTGTCAATTACAAAATCAATGAAACATATATTTTCAAACAAAAGAGAAAATAGAAGCATATAAAAATATCCAAGCATATTTAAATATCTTAGCACTCTTGTAATAGGATTTCTTCTGCTATTGTCAATTGTTGTGATTTAGTATGTTTGGTTTTCTTCCCAAAGAAAATTTCATTGCAGTATTTTTACAATTAAAGATCTAATTCAAGTGATTCTATAAAATTTCATATATGCTGTAATTAATTGGGATATAATACATCATTCTTAACATGACTGGGGATGCACTTATATTATATACACTACATAATAAAGCAGAAAACTTAACAATTTCAAATAAAGATAACATCTAAAAAGCATTAAGATTTAACAACTTTAAATTTTTTTGTTAAAAATTCTTTGAGAGGACACAATGCGATTCACTAGACAAAAATCAATCAAAAATTCAAAAAAAAAAATTTGAATTATTTTTTATATAATTTTCTATAATTTCACAAAATTTGAAAGCTCCAAGTTATAAAAATCCAGAGTTATGACAATTTTTATACTCTTTTTTATTCACATCCCAATGGCAAAAATAAAAACTTTAAACTGATTTATCCCACGCAGAAAAAATAGCTAGTTTATTTTCATTTAAAATGCTAAGGTGTTTTTTCCCTCCTATTCTGCCAAATATACTTTGATATAATTCTGCTTATTGCTATTTGCAAATGTAACAAAGTTGGAAAGCATTTCTGAATCTAAGCCATACTTTATTTTTTTAAAAATAGTTGGATTTAGAATTTACACATTTTTAAAGGAATTTTCAATAAAGATTCATAAAAAAAAAGTATTTTACGAATAATGATCATGTTAGCAGAGAACCAATATCTACTTTTATTACACTCAGTTTAACAAACTTAAAACTCAAATTTCATGTGTGCAAGTCAACTATTGTAGGATGAGTAGCATTTTAAAATTCCTTCATAAATTTTTAAACTTTTCTAATAAAAATTTAAATGGTTAGCATTTTTGTAGTATATTTTGAACACAAAAACTGTTTTATGTATTAAATATATATAGGTTACAAGCAAAAAAAAATTATAAAAATCATTAAATCAAAGATTTTTTTTATAAATTGTACCCCCTTAAATTAAAATTTTATTGATTCTGTTATTGAAAAAATTTAAATGTCTTTAAAAATGGGCAATTTAAAATATGAAAATATTCATATTATTACTTTCTTACAGCACATTGCTGCCTTTTTTAAGAAAAAAAATATAAATGCTTCACAAATTATCAATTTTAAAAAATACTTTAAATTTTGAAAATGAAAATATTTATAATAAATCATAATTGAAGTAATAGTGAGGTTATTCAAAGTGTTCTTGCTCTTTTTCCAAAATAAAATACAGTTAATATGAATTTAAAAACTGCACTCAATTTATTTTCCTTTTTACTCAATGCCCTGTCAAAACTTCCTGTTTAAAAGCAAATAAGATATTTTTCTTACTGATCTTGAATCTGCTTTTATGAAGGAACATTCCAAAATAAAATAAGATATGAATAATAATTATAGTTGAATCCAATGAAACAAAAGTTCTTAAAAATAAGTTTTAGTGCCTGTTATATATATAGTAATGGAAAATAAAAATATATTTAAAATGAAAGGAAATGAAAAACTACAGATGTTATGACTAGGAGAGAAAAAAATGAAACCTGTATGAAAATAGCATTTCATATAAAAACAAAATTCAGTAGATCATAAATATTATAAGCAGTGGCGTAGCTAGGTATCCAAATCCCTGGTGCAAAATAAAAAAAACCAAAAAAAATGAAGGCCCTATTTTGGTTGGATTTAATCAAGTAAAACTATATGAATATTTTTTAAAAAAAGCTACAAATTTTGTTTACTATCTTCTTTTTCTTGGCATTGTTTACTCTTAAACAAGCCATTAAGTTTCTTTCTTTTTTCTTACCCATAATTTTAGTTTTATAATTTATCCAATACAATCCGTATGTTCTTGAGTATGCATGTCCTGATGTTAAAAGGAAGCAAAAAAGTAATACTACACTACAAAATGCAATTGGGGAATCCGTAGCTATTTATTTAGGAGGATCAAACTCATCCACCAGAGGGCTGAGAGCTACAAAATAGTCCACCTAGATATACAGAAAATGATACAAAAAATATGCATGAAGAAGAAAATAGAATACAATATTATTATAATTGCTTTTTTAAAGAACACCCCTGCAAAAGAGCAGAGGAGAGGTACAAAATTATATCAGTGTGTCGTAGATATGAGAAGATTATGAAATATTAAAACAAGAAACTAGCTCATTATGAATCATATTGTTATAAAAAACAGAATGTAACGATGAAGGAATTGCTTCTTGTTGTAGGTTCTAAGATCTAACAGTAAGTATGGTAAGAATTTTAACGGAACTTGAAGTTTATTTTTCAAGTAACTGTTTATAGAAAAATGAAAAAATTGAAAATACAAACTTTTTTATATGTAAAGTTTGCAAGACTGAACATACAAAAAAAAGAATTTAGGAGAATTCCCTACAAATTTGAAAAACTTTCAACACATTATTATAGTTCATGTTTTTTGCAACCATTTACATTTATATTTTAAACTAGGGAGAAATTATCACAAATTTGGCTTGCTTGGTGGTCAGGATCAGCTTGAGGGCCCAGTGCACAGCATTGCTTAGCCCATTGGTAGCTATGCCACTGATTATAAGTAATGGTAACAATTGATTGATCAATACTAAAAGATAAAGTGATGTACCTTATGTCTTATGCATTAACTTCAGATTCTAAAATAGCAAATTCTGTCACTTCCATCATCTTGCCATTTAATAATCAAACTCTTCTTCGCTAAATTCAACAAATGAACATTATCAGTAAATAACGATAAGCATTAATTTTTTTACTTTAAAAAGAGGAAATAAAAGACAAGACATAAATAATAATCACCAAAGCACAATGTGTTTAATTGATTATATTGATTATTCAGGTGATTTAAATATATCAGGTATAATCATCACAGCTTTTCTAAGGAATAAATTTTAAATTCGAGTAAAATACTTCATTAAAGTTCCCAAAAACTTCAAAATAAATTCAACATAATAACTTCACAGAATGAGCTGATGATTTTTAAAACTACTGCAAGGCTCATATGAGTTTTTATTCAAATTTTCACACAAAGTAATGTGTCATACAATGAATGTACGACAGGACATATGCTGAGTGAATGTTAACGTCGCCTGTCCTGCTACTCGGGGGCTTTTGGTGACTGACCTCGTAAATTTGAACCATGGTCAAGTGACGAGGAACACCTGAGCTGGCACATCCCTCTCCTAACATCCGCACCACACCAACGGAAGGACGTTTGAGCTCTCATCAGATTTAACGCGCATCGTCGCCCTACACGGTAGGTCTTCAGCGGTACTCGGCTCGAACTCATGACACGCCGGCCACGAGTCCGTTACCTAGACCATTAGGCTAATGTGGCCACGGTACTGGACTGAGAATGGGAAGACTAGAAATGTAAATTATAATTTTTTTTTTTTTATTGATATACATATTTAGACTTAAATACAATGAAATATACCAAACGTCATGATCATGGCACAACAATCCTCCTCTACTGTACCAATCCATCGAAGTCTATTGACTTATATTGATACAAGATCTGCCCAAAAAAAATTTTCTTTCACATCCTTACTATTACTCGTTAGGATAACATCACAGAGTCCGCTTATTTTAATACAATAAACAACGTTAAACGTTAAAGAGAGAGCGAGAGTTTAAGTTGCTCTCGCCATCTACATTTCTCTACGGCATGCTAAAAAAAAAAGAGCTAGCTTCTCATTGGAAGATGTGTAATGTTGCAAAATAACTTTGAGTTGCCTGATTTGGCATTGTAGCGTCTTTCAATACCTTAGTCATTCATTGAAATATAAAAATTATCTTGTATTTGGAATTATTCGAATTGCCTTTTCAGACAATTTTTTCTTCAATATCATGAGATGTAATTTTCATTATAAAAATAGTAATCAGCTCTAATATTTTTTTTCTTTCACCTAAAATCTAAATATTTCTCATGTATTAAATTTTAAAGAGAAATATTTATTTGTGTGTGTGAGCTAAGTATATGACACGAATTGCATTATATAAGTTTTTAATTATACATATACTGTTATTGATAACACTTTGAAAAGGAATTACATATATTTTAATTTAAATCCAGTTTACTTCTTAAATAAAATATAAAGAAGTAAATAATAACAAAAGAAAAATGTCTTTTTTCTTATATTTTTATGGGTCAAATTAATAGACATTTTAAAAATGAATGAATTAATTATTTCTGGTATTTCATATTGAATTTTTACATGCACAGTTGATATTTAAAATGCGTACATAATAACTTAGTTTTAGTTACGTAATCAAGCGATTTGTGTTTTAGGTGTGAAAGTTTTATTTGTTCACATTTTAAGCTAATTTGTTCAATATAATTTTCTTTTAATTTAGAATTAAATTTAGTATTGAATTTTTAGCTTTTATGAACCAAACTAACTGCTTATTTTTAAATTTTAAACTTCTATCTTTAATAAAATGCAATATATATATAAATGAATTGATTCGCAGCTGTTGTATAAAAAACATTTAGCGATACTTTTATTTTCTTTTCAACAAGTGATAAATAATTATTGTTCCAGTAATAAAAGGAGTAAGTGTGCTTTAAGAAATCTTGGTTTTTTTTAATGTAAGAAAGAAGGAAAACATGGATGCAAAAGATTTTCCCTTTTTCTATATTTGAATTATCTGGCAATCTGATCTTACTTTTAGTTTTTACCTCCGTTAGGCGAACGAATCTCAGATGCATAATAAAAAGTTTCGGTGCTTCGTCCACACGTTGGGTTGGAACACGCACCTCCTTCTTCTATCTGTCTTTCGTAAATCACCCTAGGATTTAGTGTCAAGGACGAGGGCAATTTCCTCATATCTCGGGCGGCAGGGGTTATTGAATCTGATAGATGCAGCGCGTCAAACAACGTCAGTTTTTATAACTTTGTACTATTTCGTTAATTTTGATTTTTTTTTCTTGTAAAATAGTTTGTTTTCAAATTTATACGAAAGTAATTCGAAACAAGCATTTTGCAACTACTGTTTGATAGTTTATTTATTTATTTTTTTGCTGAGAGTTTAGATACATTTGAAGGATGCCGCACGCCTGTAGCCAGTGACTGTATTTTATTCAATCCTCAATGTCGTTGTAATAAACTCTTAAAATATCTACATTGGAATCAAAATCAGTCAGGGTTCCGAGCACATAAGTTGGAAAATTAGGTCACGAACTTTTGAAAGAGCACCTGCGAAGACGGTTTGAGTGTAACATTCACATGCCTCGTTCTTTTTGACACAAGATTGAAGAATATGATATACAACGCCTCATTCAAGAAGAAAAACCAAGGTAAACATCACCAGGAACATGGAAAAGAAGGCACTGTTCCCTCTTGTCAGGACATTGAAAAAATATTATTTAAATTTTGTAATGTATTATACTATAAATCCATGTCCCTTGAACATTGTAAGGTGATTTGTGATCATCGCAACAAGGCATCTTAATATGTAAACAGTAGTGACACAGCCATAACTAACCATGATCTTTTTGATGTTTTTCACGTTTAAATATCTCAGTTTCGAATTCTATTTAAATATTTTATGTCAAATCTCACCAATAAAATAATTAAATCACCTTCAAACGTAAGTATGAGGTGATGCATCTGAGAGATGCAGCGCACCTATGGATGGAACTTTTTGAAGCGCACCGAGGAGGGTTAATCACTAATCCCATTATGAGAAGGTGTTCACAAGGATGAGGTTCAAACACTTCCCTTAGACCAACAGATTTTTAGTTTTTAGCACAGGGGTCGGCAATCTGTGGCACGTGGTACAATTGCCAGTCGCACTCTGCATTACTCTATAAATTTGTCGATTTTTAAGAGGATTGAAGCTGATAAAAATTTGTAATGGAACTTATTTGACAAACATCTTTAAAATTAAGAACGTTAACGGAATTACCCAAAAATCTGAAAGATGACTCTAAAGATAAATTTACAGCTATTTTGTAAATAATTGAATATTATTGCTGGAGAGATTTAGTTGTTTGAAGAGAGAAAAATTGCATCAGTGGCGCACGCAAGGGGAAGGTTGTCCCCTGGTCCGGACCTCCCCCTCCAAAGCCCTTGATTTTTTTCAGATATATTATAATCTTATGTATATAGTACGTAAAATTTAATTAAGTATTTATTATTTATAACTAATTTTATTAATTAATGCCAATTATTTATCCAATGATTAATTTTTTACTGTTTTTTGTCCCCGAAAATCGACAAAATTAAAAGAATATGTTAGGTGGCGAATTGGAGCATGATACGAGAAGGATGGACTTCCGACCCCGGACCCCCCCCCCCCTGGAAAATTTCTGTGTGAGCCACTGAATTGCATGTACTACGTTTTCCGCTTCTGGTTCTACATATCTAAGTAAGAAAATCTGTCCTTATATGAAAAATACTTCCAGTCTGCAAAGAAATTGTTTAAAACAACTGAATGCTCAGAATCGGGTCATATTGAAAGTCACAAATTATAGTCCAGACTTTGCGATATCAAAGTATGTGACGGATCTATACGCGTCCTTAAACTAGTCCTCTTGGGAAATCTTTGGGGCTATTAAAATTTATCAATCTTCTCCTAGGAAGAAGACGTGATATGCAAATTTATAATATACGAGGTTCGCGAGTTAAAGGGGTTAGTGAGTTAGAAAGTTAGTTAACTAAAGGTGACAAGTGAGATACAAAGAGAAGAATATCGTCAAAGGTTATAAAGTCCGTGGGAGAGATCAAGGACAGGAAGGTGATATTTGAAGGATTAAGACTTAATTAATAAGAAGACTACCTACAGTTCAGGTATAGTTACCTTCATATTACGTTTGATATTTAAAGTATTAAAGAGGTTAAGTGACCAATAGTTTTATAGGTACCGTGTAAAGTAATATTGAGGTAGTAGATCGATTATTTTAAAGTGATTGATTTATTAGATGTATTCTCTCAAAACGCGACTCTCGTTCCCTTTCTCTGTTGGCTGATCGAGAACATTCTATTGATTGTGTTGCATTGAATTGTTTTTGAGTCGATTAAACTGGTAAATAAAATAATTTGAAAATTTAGACCCGAACGGCGGGCATGATTTAATAGTGCAGTTTTGTCACTATTGCCATATATTTGGGAAATTCCTAGTTGTTCAGTAAATATGTCCGGAAATAACACTTGGCGATTAAAAGTTTTCTGATCAAGATCGAATTAAGGCCAAGTCGAGAACGAGGCCCTGGGTCCATGCCTTAAGACATCCCTGACGGTTATTACTGGAGAGTTCTAGACTGTGTGTCTATGAATTACTATTTGCACCGCAGAACACCTTGTTAACCGTGTGGACTTTCCCCGCACATTTAAGATATAATTCTCTTCGTAACACTACCAGGGCCGCCTCTAGCAATTTTGCCGCCCCGGACAAAAACGAAAAATGCCGCCTCTCTCCCCAAAGTAAAAAAAAAACTATTATTAAAAAAGATAAAAATTGTTCATAAATGCACACCTATAAAACTTGAATATTCCTTGCGAAGAAAAAGAGAGCTAACAATATATATATATATACATACACTGGTGTCCAAAAGTTAAGCATAACTCGTAAAATGCGAAAAAGATGGTGTAAATATTCGTAAAATTATTCCAAATTTCTTGCGGATATTAATTGGGTGAAGAAGAAATATTAGGTTTATGCAAAACTTTTCAGTCGACACCTGCGCCTGTTAGAAAGCGGAGAAACAGATTCACGCAGCATAGGCAGTTCAGACAAGTTTAGTGTAACTGCTGTGCGAAGGAACGTTGTTAACCATCGAACAAGGTGAATGATGGCACAAAGACACCAATTGGACATGTTTACGAAAGGAAGAATCGTTGGAATGCTGGAATCCTCACGATCCCAAACCGAAATGTCTCGAATTCTGAATGTGGACCAGTCTGTGATCTCAAGACTGTGGCAGAGGTTTCAAAGAACGGGAGATGTTACCCGACAACCAGTATCAGGTCGACCAAGAGTCACATTCCTTTGCCAAGACCGATATCTGGTAATAAGTGTGCGACGTTAGAGGGGCAGTACTGCCAGAGCACTGGGTTCGGCCCTCACAGTCTCCACAGGATTACGAATTTCGAGACAAACTGTTTACAGAAGACTCAATCATGCTGGCCTGTATGCCAGAAGCCCAGCAGTTTACATTCCCCTCACGTCTGCGCATAAACGCGCTCGTTTGAACTGGAGTTTGAAACATCAACATGGGAGTGTTGGAGAGTGGGCCAATGTGATGTTCAGTGACGAGTCCCGGTTTAGTCTGAGTAGTGATTCTCGGCGGATAACGATATGGAGAGAACGTGGAACACGTTTTGAACAAAGAAACATAACGGAAAGACATCATTTTCCATCAAGGAGAGTAATGGTATGGACAGGTATCATGATGGACGGCCGCACAGACCTCCATTTCTTTGACACGGGGTCTGTGACTGCTCAAAGATACAGAGACGAAGTTCTTGAGCCTTATGTTCGCTTGTTTCGAGGTGCTGCCGGTTCTGACTTCATATTCATGGATGATAATGCGCCATGTCATGGAGCGGTGCTGATTGATGACTTCCTTGAAACAACATCCAGCGCATGTCTTGGCCTGCGAACTCCCCTGATTTAAATTCTATCGAGCATGTATGGATATGCTCGGGAGACAAATTGCAGCCCTTTCGCACCCACCAAGCTCCGTTACAGAACTGAAGAGACCTCTCCAAGAAGCTGGGAACCGTTTGAGCCCACAACTCATTCATCATCTCATAGCAAGTGTGGTAAATCGCTGTGCAGCGTGCCTGGCTGTCAGAAGTGACCACACGCCTTATTAAACTGCAGCATCAGTATTTTATTTAATGTTTTCTTTCATTTTTTCTTTAAAGTGTGAATCCTTGCTATGCTCAGTTTTCTTTCAAACTGCTACTTTGGATAATAAAATTAATTATTATCATTCTTTTGATTTGCTTCCTTATTTTATAACCTTTTTACACTCGCATATCATGTTTCCTGCCATTCTGATTTACAGTTCCTTTTTTATTCACATAACTATCAATTATGCTTAACTTTTGGACACCAGTGTGTGTGTGTGTGTATATATATATATTAAAAACTAAAATATAAAAAATTACCACTGTTTTTTTTTTTACTTTTAATTCTGAAAACTTTCTGATCAATTTGTTCAGCTATTTCATGTTCGATAGCCAATGTAGCTAAGCAATTTAATCTATCTTTAGAATTTGTGAACTGTAAGAAATTTTTTATTAATTTTAATTTTGAGAAACTAATATCTACACTTGCCAAACTTATTAGCAAAGAAAATTAAATAAATGCAATAGCAAGATTTGGAGCAAAAAATAAAACAGAAATAAATTTTATAAACTTCAACTGGGCAATTTTTTTTTTGCCTGCTAAAGCTGAAACTGACACTATCTCATTTGCTCAATCAAGCGCGTTTACATCCAATGATTCTCCGTCGGTCAACATCATTTCTAAATTTTTACAGTTTTTAATTAATTAAAGTTTTAAGGGTATCTCTTAAATCATATATATTGTACAAAAATTGAAAACAATTACTGTCAGTACTCATTAAATTAAATCTGCATTCCAAAGCATTAACTGCTTCGTCCACTGTAAAAAAAATTAAAACTCTATCCTGAGTTTTAATTTTGGATATTCCATCGGATCATCCCGTGCTTCATAATTAAAATTTAAATTTTTCTGTCGAACTCTGTGACGTGGCTGCGTCACCTCAAAGTTAGCAGAGGTATCAATCTCAACGGCCAGTTCTTTTGCATCACAGTGTATATTATCAAAAGTCACATCCTTAAAAAAATATTTACAATTTCTTGAGAGTTCCATAGTAGATGGTAGATCGTAATATTTTGTTTGCAATAGCTTGATTATTGGATTTTAGTGCAATTAAAGATTTTTTACCAAATAATAATGGCCACAGGAACTTGAATTGTAAAGTAGAATTTAATAATCCAGAATCCTCATTTCTTATAGAGTTGTCAATTTCAGCATTTTTATAAAAACTAAGCATCATGAAAACCTCCCAATTGATAACTTAAGGGATAACAGCCTCTATTCAGCTTTCCCAGCTATTTACACTAAGTTGCTTTAAAGTTTTATGCCCTTTATACGTACATTTTAATAATATAAAACGAAAAGCAGATGGGAAAAAAATGTTTTGAACTACATTTAAAAAAGTACAGGCTTCTAAGGATGCTTTTGCCATGTCATTAACGACCAAATTTAAAGAGTGGCTACTACATGGCACATAGATTGTTCGCGGATTTAACGTTTTTATTTTAAATTGAGCCTCTGATTTCTCGCCTTTCATATTCACTCCGTTATTGTAGGCCTGCCCCCGCATATCTAGCAAATTTAGCCCTAATTTTTTTTTTTTTAAGTTTCTCAAATATTACATTTGAAAGTTCTCTACCAGTTAATCTTTCAACTGGAAGGAGAAGAAAAAAAAGGAAGAAAAAAAAAACTCGCATTATAGTTTTAACGATAACTTTGTTAGAATTAGATTTCTCAATACATGTACCTCAATACATACCTTACATTTCTCAATACATTTCTCATACATTTCTAATACCTTACCATAAATGTCATTTGTTCGATCTTGCTGGCATCAGGGGCGCAATCTAAAAGTATCGAATAATATTTAGCTTGTTTAATTTTATGAACTATGTATACTTTAATATTCTCATATAAAAGAGAAATTATCTCCTTCTGAATATTTTTCCCTAGATAGTGTACTTTAACTTCTTCCAAATTTTCCATAACAAAAATAAAGTATTTTTAAAATTTGATCCAAATGCCGCCCCGGACATGGGTCCGGTTTGTAAGGCCCTAGAGCCGCCCCTGACACTACATTAGACTTGCACGTCACAGGTATAACTATTTTAATGAGTTTTAGATAAAAATGATTTTTTAAGCATTTTAATCACATCTTTGGTATTTGATTATTTCATATTTAAAAACAGATTTCAAGGTTGATTTTATATACCCGCGTCTATGGCTTCTCTTTTTCCAATCAGATGTAGTTGCAGTTTGTTTACCAGTTTTTGATTTAAAGTGTGTGAAGAATGTTTTCTAATCAATTTTGTATTTATGTTGCACTTAGAAACCATTTATAAGAGGTTTAACCTCTTTAAGCCCTTGGCCACATTTGTGGACACACGCGCGCGTTTAGTTTTTTATAATTATATATTACCGTCAATAATAAATAGAACAAAATTTTATAGCATTTCAATCACTACGGAAGTAAATATTTTTTGGTTTGGCTGCACTGGTAATGGTTATTTCCAATGCACAGTTAAGAGGTATGAAAAAAGCGTGACTTTTCGGCAGTCGGTATTGTTGGATTACTTGAACAAATCGTTTCAGTTTTAATAATTTGTAGAAAGGTAAAGAAATTTCCTGGGGTTTTTTATCTTATTAGAAATTACCAAACATACACGTGTGTACAATTACCGTTCGAGCTGATGTTTTTAGTTAAATGCAATCGCAAGTATAATTTAATATTTCGTGTAAGCGTTTACCGAAATCTATAAATTATTTTAAATGCCCAGGTTGCAATGAAAATGGAAAAATTAATTAAGATCCAATTATTACAAAAAGGAAAAATAATGAAATTTGGATACAGAAAATTTGGAAATATCTCTTCTAGAGTTAAAAGCGTCAAGAGCTATCATAATGATAAAAAAGGGTAAACAAGACAAAACACGAAATAGACTTATTTCAAGTTCTGTATATGAACAACCAACCATTTGAAAAATCCAAAAGATGGAAAATTCATCCTGAAATCAGACGGGACGATATAAGTCATTACCCTGAGACAGGGGTGGCCAACCCACGGACACTTTTGAAAAATTCAAACATTTGGAAAAATAATAAAATAACTAACATTTTTTTCACAATTTTATTGAAATGCGATTGTTTCAGACCACAAGAAAAAAAAATTCTGAAAATATATTTTAAAATACACTTTATTGAATTACAATGGAAAATTACGGGTAGTGAATACTCTTCATTATTGTGTGTGTTGGCTTTCCAAAGGAATTGCAGTCTCGAGGTTTTGGAATTCGAGGGAACGTGTTTTTTTTTAAATACCTGGAAGAAAACAATGAACTGCCCATTGAGTGCTTGCTACTCAAGAATAAACATTAACTATGGCATTTTGCTTTTTTTTACCACAGTATATGTATGGGACATTTTAAATTAATGAAAGACTATTTTTTTCTAACCTAAGTTGGTCACATATCTTTTTTTGTGAACAAACTTTTTTCGTTTTTTCCCGTCACGATTTTGAAGGCGGGAAAAAAGAGATTAACGCATTTTACATTATTGCAGGGATTATCAATCAAAATTATAAATTTTCCGAGCTATGATAAATTTAAAGCCCATTTTGCAGGATTCATCCAGTGCTAGGTTTAATGATTTTCAAGATGATAAAAAATTACCTATTCATAAATCCTTTTATCAGTTTCTCTGCAAGACGTTAATTGATACTCATCTGAAATCCAAATCGGAAATATTGACCTACAGCAGCGTACTACACTGAAATGAAAATATAAGAAACTTGATTCAACTGTAGTATTGAATATTTGAAATTCATACCAACAATCAATTGTCCAAATTTACACGATTTAGTTGCCAGATATTGTAGCAAGTTTGGATCAGCAAGTTAATGAAAAAAGGTTTTCCATTATGAACATAATAAAATCAAAATATCGCCCAAAATTAATTGATATATACTCACCCAAATCAACCTAATTTTTTTAGCAAAGATTTAATTTTTTTAAAATTATTCCTAATTAGATAACTTGGTGAGAAAAATTACAAATCCAAAAGCCACCTTAAGCAAATACTGGATTGTTTAATATTTATTTAAAATTAAGACTTTCAAGTGACTTCTTTTTCATTTATACCTAAGCTAACTGGTTGTTGAATCTGTAAAAATTAATTGCTTTTATGGCCCGTTAAAAAGTTGACTAATAATAAAATCTAAGGGTTAGTACTTTTGTCAAATGGATTAAATTATTTTTAAATTTCACTACTTAAGACTTGAATTAAAAAAATGTGTTATCTGTGTAAAACCCCATAAGTAACATGTTTTCAGTTTTGCATGTTTTTTTGTTTGTTGAAAGTGGCACACATAGTTATTTTTTTTAACAAATAATGGCACTCCTTCCAAAAAGGTTGGCCACCCCTGCCCTTAGAGAAACTAAAAATTCCTTCAGAATGTCACGATAAAAAATTGTGTATAAGACGAACTCATAACATTTGGGAAAAATGTGAAGAACCTATATGCCCAGAATACATAATATCATTTCCCTCACAACTTACCATTACCGTTGTCACAAATGTGGACGTTATTTTGTTTTGTGAAATTTTGTTGTTTTCACCATTTTTTCTTTTTCAGCTTTTTGAATCCCTGTTAATATAAAATGAATAAATCGTAAAAGAAAAAAATTAAGTCATTTTTTTTTTCTTGCCATAAAAAAAATCGTTTCTGAAAAGGTTAAGGGTGACAATATGTCGAGATTTTCAACCGTAGTCAAATGATGAAGATTACCCAAGAGAGATTGGTACCCTACTCTCTTAAAATTCCTCTCGGCTCCAACTCGATGAATTACAGACTGAACTCCCCCCCCCCCCACCAATTATTATATGAGCCGCTTTCTTTGAAAGCAGCGCAAGTCCATTTTATGATGGAGATATTTATCAATTTCAAATAATTTTATTTGTAATTTCAGTAACTATGCAAATTTATATTGACAAAACGATAACAATTTTGAAAGATTTCTTGGGGATCTGTCCATAGATAAAAAGCTCATATCAGATTGCATTCAATGTTATAATTTACTAAATTTTGTCAAAAATGGACTTGTACCTCTTTCAAAGAAAACAGCTCATATCTCGATTGTCCCTTGCGTGTTACTTTGAGGTGAGAGCTTTCATGATATATATATGACTAATTTTCAGAATTTTTATCATAAAAACTTCCTCTTGTAATTACAATTCAAAGTAGTGTTTTTAATAATATGTAGTACCTGAAGAACCGATTGAGTAGTATGTCATGTGATCTACTTTATGTTATACATAATATTGGTCTGTTGTCCTGACGATGATGCACATGGCCAATTTGGGGGGTAAAGTTATATGTATATAAGTATCTAATACGTTTTGTGAATAGCCTGGGTTCCTCAAAAAGGTCTTGAATTTTTTATGAACTTTTAGCAATCCCCCCGCCCATAGATATATATTTTCTACACATACAGTGGCAAAAATTATTCAGTTTACTTTAAAAACAAGTTAAAAATACTTCCATTTCTGGCAATTTTTACAAATATTCTGAAATAAATTATCTGGATCGTGTTAAATGGAAGGTGTGAACAAAATACCCCTTGAGTCAGATTCTATAAAAATAATTTTTCTGTAATATGTTACCATCAAATATAAACAAATAATAATCTAAATGAAAATGTCAGGAAAAATATATTTTTAAAATAAGTAGTAATTATTAAATTTAAATCATGAACCACTATTAATATATCATCCCATTCTAAACATTACATAAAATTTTAATGCGTTAATTCCAAAATATATTTTTGAACAATAGATGAATCTAAACAAGCTGATATTTGGCACACTCATAATATCAAATATCTAGGTCAATCATGAATATCTTTTTAAGTTTTTTTACTTAAATCTGAACCATGATTTTTATTTAATGTTGTAAGTGAACATTACATGTAACTTTAAATTCATTTATAACAAAAGAAGAGAGAAAATACTATTTTAGCCTTTTATTCAGTTAAAATGCAAACAAATATAAGGTATAGTTTTCTTTCCACGTAAAATACTTTATATATACAGGAAGGTTCCAAAAATAACTACAGTAGAATGTCGTTTATCCGAACGTTTATTATCTGGAGTGTCAAATATCCGAACCAAAGTCAGGATATGTTTTCGAACAGTGCAGTGCTCACTAGTTGTTTCATGTGAGGTCAAAAGTGACGGGAAACCACAAGGTGAGGGATATTTGGGGAATTTCAGTTGTGTGATTTGGTTAACATCTGCATCTAATATTACGTCAGTCTGTTGCAAAGTGAGGGGGTGTATACATGCTCTTTTGTTGAGTTTTGTTGGTGTAGAAACCTGGATGGCATGTGATGCAGAAGACTGTGGATTTCAAATGCTAAATGATGACAAGATTGTGATTTCCATGCAAGAAGAATCTGACCCTGTCGAAGATGAAACAATGAAGACGAGGACAACAACAACGAAAGTAGCAAAGGTAAATCAAATAAATTCTGACGCGTTTTCTGCATTAGAGACAGGTATGGAGTAGTATGAACAACAGAGCTCTGTCCTACTCAACTACTGCTGCTGAAGAGAATCGGAGACCTTGCATTGAAAAAACGAAGATGTACAATGGTACAGCAAAAAATAAGTGATTATTTTCCCCAATCAAAGTAAAATTGCAACATTTTGCACCTATTCTGCCTTTTCTTCAAGCAAGTTTCCCGCAAATGATGATTTTCAATATTTGTATAGTGTCCAGTATCATATATTGCATGGATCGCATTCGGTTTTCGGCTATCCAAACAATCGCATATCCGAATGGTGTCCAGTCCCAATTGATTCGGATAAATGACGTTCTACTGTATAATTTATGTTTTACATATATTTTGTATTTTTATTGAACTCAACATTAGTAATCTTCAAGGTATTGTCCATGTGCAATGATGCACTTATCCAAATGCTTTTGCCACTGTTAAAAACAGTTTTAGAACTCTTGAGACAAGATACCGTTGGGATGACTTAATCGACATCACTGAATCGCTTTCCTTTCAGACTTCTCTTCATCTGTGGAAACAAAATAAAGGTACAGAGCCAGACAGGGAGAGTAGGGAGGATGAGACACAAGCACCCTGTTGTTGTTTGTCAAAAACCATCAAACCATTCAAGTTGTGTGGGCAGGAACTATTGTCATGAATGTGCTCATGAATTTTGTCAATGGTCTTTCAACATTCTTCAGCAATTGCACATTTTATTTTCACAATTTTTCGTCATTTCTTCAAAAAACGTCCTGGGCGTGCCATGTCAAAAGTTGACATGTTGCTCGATTTGAAAGAGTAAACCATTCGTAGATATGTGGTTTTCCCAAACCATCACCCTTAAAGGTTTGTCAAAGCTTCCCAGTAGTCTGGGCCTCAGATTTCCGAACAAAGACCAAAATTTCACACAACAGAGCACTACAAACAGTCCATTTAACTCAGACTGATGCGGGCTCACTAACAGTCACTAGATAACCCCAACTAATAACTACAAAGCATGCCTGCATAACAGTTTGGTCCTGGTTAACTTTGGGTCCCCCCATATATATAATATGTCTTTATGAATTAAATGCATGTGTAACAGTTTTTATCTAAACCTACATAATTAAAAAAGTATAGTTTCAAATTTAACAAACATCCTAAAAATATCTTTGTAAAATTTACAAATATTTCAACTATTAAAAAACATAAAGGAAATAATTATTCAAGTAAAGAGACAAATTTTAATTCTATTCGTCAAAATTAATATATTTATGTCACAAAAATAAAAATGATACATCAATAAATTATGATTTTCAAGATAAACAATAAGTACGGTCTTTCACGTTTAACATCATGAAATGCCTTAAGTCAAAATAAATGGCTTCATAAAATAAAATGTTTTGAAAACTTCCAAAATCTAAGGCTTTATCATTCAAATTGTACATGGTACAATTCAGATTTCGAAAATAAATGGTTATACATATCACAAAACTTCGGTTTTAGTAAAAAGAGTACAGAAATTTTTTTTTAAAGAACTTCTTCCTGACAAAGCCTTGTTACATAATCACAAATATGAGACTTTCACTTAGTATGAATACGAAAATGTTTTTTTAAATGAAAACTTTGTGAGAAAGCCTTGTTGCATATTTCACAAACATGAGGCTTTTCCTTCGTATGAATTTGCAAATGTCTTTTTAATGCTCCACTTTGAGAAAAAGCCTTGTGGCATATTTCACAAACATGAGGCTTTTCCTTGGTATGAATACGTAAATGATATTTTAAATCCCAAAATCGAGTGAAAGCTTTACTACATACTTCACAAACATGAGGTTTTTCCTTGACATGAATGCACAAATGTTCTTCCACAGTGCCACTTTGTGGGGAAGCTTTGTTGCATATTTCACATTCATGGGGCTTTTCTTGTGTGTGAATAAGTAAATGTTTATTTAAATTATTTTTGTTAGAGAAAGACTGTTTACAGATTTCACAAACATAAGGGTTTTTGTTAGTATGGACACGTAAATGTGCTTTTAAATTATCCTTTCGAGTGAAAGTTGCATGGCACATTTCACAAACATGAGACTTTTCCTTGGTATGAATACACATATGCTTTTTTAAATGGCAACTTTGTGAGAAAGTCATGTTGCATACTTCACAAACATGAGGTTTTTCCTTGGTATGAATAAATAAATGTGTTTTTAAATTACTACTTTGAGAGAAAGTCTTGTTGCATATTTCACAAACATGGGGCTTTTCATTGGTATGAATAAATAAATGTGTTCTCAAATTACTACTTTGAGAAAAAGCCTTGTTGCATATTTCACAAACATAAGGTTTTTCCTTGGTATGAATACGAGAATGTATTCTTAACATCGAAAATCGAGCAAAAGTTTTATTGCATATTTCACATGCATGAGGCTTTTCCTTGGTATGAATGCGAAAATGTTCTCTTAAATAATCCCTTTTTGAGAAAGCCTTGTTGCATATTTCACAAACATGAGACTTTTCTTTGGTATGAATAGATAAATGAGATTTTAAATTAGAAGATCTAGTGAAAGTTTTGTTGCATATTTCACAGACAAGAGTTTTTTCCTTGGAATGAACAAGTAAATGTCTTTTTAAATCCCCACCTCGAGTAAAAACCTTGTTGCATATCTTGCAAGCATTATGCTTTTTGTAGGCAAAAACTGGCAAATGATGCTTTGAGTTATTTTCAGCAAGAGCCATCTTGCTAATTTTTTTTAAAAATAAAGCAAACAGAAATGGCAATGTCACACTTTCTTTTCAAATAACTGTTAATAATTATATTACTTTGTAAAAGATCAGATTCATTTTCTTTTTCTTGAAATTCTAAATGTGTCTTTCTTTCAGAGCTCTGAGAATCCTCGTCTCATTTTAATTCATGAATTCATTAGTTGCTTAAATTCTCATACCCCAGCAAGAGTGGAAAAAAATTAGATTTTAATATTCAACTTCTGAAGAAACATTTGAACACACTTGGAGTACATAACAGCTGCATATGCTCCAATTTTTAGTTTTGAGTACCATAATACTTCTTTTGATATTCTTTGCCAAAGCATGCCATTCAAAGACTCCTTGGTATTACGAGTTTTTTAGTATCAGTACTTACTTGAAATTTCCCCATATCTGGATTATATGTACACTAGGCCTTTGCAGTACATTATTTGATAAACCTATATAATTTTCTTCAGAAGTGTTTCTATTTGCCATGTTGCTTTCAAAAGTAGCACCAGCTATCATTCCATGAAAAATATTGACAATACATATCAGAATCTGAAAAAAGATTAAAGTTAAAAATTTCCATAATAAAGTAATATTACATCTGTTATTCAATGCTAATAAATGTTTAAAGGAGGTTTTATGAGTAGAGAAATGCCAACATTTTCAAACAGTGCAAAAGGATGTGGTCAGGTGAATAAGTGTGTTTGCATTTTCTTTATTCTGGTTAATATGAGGGTATATGGTGCTTGATTAGATTTTTAGCAGATAGTATAATTGGGAAATATTGTGCCTAACAAACGTTAAAAATTATTCAATTAAAATATTTTTTTAATTAAATAAATGCAAAAAGATTAAAACTACATACAAATCAAAAATTTTCCCAGGTCAAATCAATTGGTGTTAAACTGGAAGATTAGAAATATTTGATGTATATGCTGACAGAGATAAAAGTGAAAAATTCTGCTAAAATGTGTCACCTAAATGAAAAAAACCTATAATTACACTAAGGGGATCATCCCCAATTAGAGTGTTTATTAATGCTGCACTCTCAAAAGCAGTGCGAGTGCTTTTGCTGGTAGACCTCATAATTTTGGAGCTGATATAATGAAGAGAATGACACCAGGATGATTCCACAGAAAAAGATACCTATATGCATTTCTCATGTGTCCAATTAGCAATCATGTGGGAAAAAAATAGTCGAAGCAGCCAAAATGTCAAGGGCACAAACTAACAGCTAATGAATCGCGAGTTTGTGCACTATTGCAACTGAAGACCCACCATGTAAGGCAGTTGATACACGTAAAATAAACCAATAAAAATTAACAATAATGTACATAATAATGGCAACCACAAAACCAAACAGTAAAAATCAAGGTAACCGTATGGCAACATTATTGGCAAATTTGGCAAATATCAATAACCTGGTGCTTGGCATACTCATACCAAATTAAATACCAAGGAATTTATTCAAAGTTGTTTTTAGTGTTCTATTAATTTGGACACATTTTTTCTAAGCCTTCTTTTCTTTTTCATTTATAAAAAACTGAGTTCTGGTCTAATTTTGAGATTTTTCTTTATTAAGGTGCACTAATACTCTTAAGCAGTGGCATACACAAGGGTCAGGTTTGAGGGTTCAAACCCCTTCCATAGAATCACACATTTTTAAAATTGTAACCCATCTCCTAAAAATACCTCTAGATTTTGAACTAAATCAAATTATGAGGATTACATAAAAGATTGTTTTCTACTTTCTTAGCATTCACATTGATACACTTTGAGCCTTGGTCATTTTTCAATTATTTTATTTAGATAGTCCTGCAAATTCATTTTAGTAATATATGCATTAATTAAATAACTTCTTCATGCAAAGTAATGTTAACTATACATTTCTGATTTTTATAATGTAATACCTGAGGAATAGAGCATGCAGTGGAGCAAGTGATCTACTTTATGCAATGTGTGTTAATGCGTTGTCCTGACAGTGATGTACTATAGATTATGCATAATACTGTTTTCGGATAAAAGTTAAATGTATACAAGAAGCTAAAACGTTTATTTTTGTATACAAGTAGCCAAAATGTTTATTTTTTGTATAATCAGGATTTCTTAAAAAAGTGTGTGTAATGTATCAAAGCTAAACCTTTTCAAATATTTTATGGAGAAAAAATGTCAAAAACATATATACATTTATTAAAGACTGATGATATTTTTTAAAGTGTTTTTGAATTTTTTCCCTTCAGGTTCTACTATCCAGGTATCAGGATAAGAGGTATTCGATATTACCTTGTTAATTGAAAATTTTAGTATTTAGCAGTTCTTAAACTTTTAATTGCTGTAACACCCTTTTATATATTAGCCTGACACCGCAACCCCCCCCCCCCCCCGAAATTTTGAACACCCCTTCCTGATTCCCAACACATGGCTGAGTGATTTAAAGGTTTATCAATAATCTTAAGATTGCTTCTGCTATTTATACAGACTTTTTTAAACTTATATAGACTTTTGATTACTTATATAGACTTTTTTAACACATTTTTTAAAGAGAAAACAATATAGAAATCTAATTACATATTTATATTAAAAAATATTAATTTCAAATCAATATATATATATAAATAATGTACTTAACTGTAGTAATAAAAATTTTTTAGAGAAGCAATGCATTGCTTTTACAAGAGGATATGTGTAATATTTGAAATTCGCAGTGTCAACAGTCTCTCTGTAACCTTTTAGTCCATAAAAGAGGAAAAATCTAAATATTTAATGAAAGACCTTTGCAGACCCCCTAAAAAGGTACAAGAAACTTGCGATGGTCTGCAAACCATAGTTTAAGGACCGCTGCCCAAAAATATAGTATTTTTCTCAACATACAGTCAGAGGCTGAATTTCCATTAGGAATAAATGACACATTAAAAATATTTTTATCTCAAGATATTTTTAAAAATGATTGTAAATACAGAATTATCTGAACAATGTTAAGTGGAAGGTAAAATGAATTTTGTTGCAATATGTTATAGTATCAAATATTAAATAAAATTCTAAACCTTTGAATCTTGCTAATTTAAAGGAACATTCATTTATTTATTTATGTTAAAAAATATTTAATTTTATTAAACAGCATTAAAAAGCTAATATTCTTTAATTCAATGACATATATTTTACAACCAATTAAAGGTAAAGTACAAATTTTTCGTATAAAGGAACATTTTAACAAAAACCTTCATTTCAAATTTCTACATCCCCACACAGCTTACGTTATGAAACAATTACTTCTAATTATTTCAACATTTTAAGATCTTTTGAATGTTTTGGTATCACAATACTTAAAATAAATAAATACATTTTTCTGTTTCTAACAACATAGTTCAAATGTAAATCAAAGGAAGAAAGGATATTTTCAAAAGAACTAATAAATTATAATTTTTTTATAAAATTGAAAGCATAAGCCATTATTAATGTATCATGCCATTCTAAATATTCAATAAAATGTTAGTTTAAAAGCATATTCAGAACTATAGATGAATTGAAATACGTTGATTTTTAGCACATTTATTACAACAAATATGTAAGTCGTTAAAGAATGTTTAAGTTTTTTTTAGTTTAATTTGCACCATAAACTTAAATGTCTTTATATTGAAGGAAGAGAGAGAAGTGCCATTTTTATATTTTACAGTTTTTAATACAAACAAACAAGCTATAACGATATTGTACCACTTTCCCTAATTACTTTAACTTTAAGAAAGAAAAATATTTTTATTTAAGGTATCCTAAAATTTCTGAATTAAATTTGCATCGTGCAGTTTTAATTTAAACTTATATAAAAACTTTTTTAAATTTACCAAATTTAATTCTTTTCCCCAAATTATGAATCATTTTAAATTTACTAAATATCCTAAAAATATGTTAGTAAAATGATGTCTTAGAATAACTTAAAGTTCTAATAATAAAAATAAAAAAGAAAAATATTTCTTCATACCCATTTTTATTTGTAAGAATTAACACATATATGCTACAAAAATTACTCAAAAATCTAAAATAACACAGCATTAAAATAAAATTGTCTTGATCAGGTGTAGTCTTCCAAGATTAAGCCCATGAATAAATTTAGGTGAAATTAAATGGCTCTTAATTATACTAGCACTGTTGGCTTTTTCCACATACCAGGAATTTTTATTTTTAAATGTAAAAATAATACATTCAAGTAATGCCTATGAAAGAAAACATTTTGGAAACTTTACATATTTAAGGTTTATAAACCTTGTCACCGAAAAATCATTATTGAAACTCAGAGAATCTAAAAATATATAAATTGTTATATACATTGCAATACTATGATTTTAGTTTGTCAAGAGCACACCAATGTTCTTTTAGAGCACCACTATTTGAAAAAGCCATGTTGTATATTTCACAAACACGATGCTTCCTTTTGTATGAGTAAGTAAATGTGTTTTCAAATTACCATATTGAGAGAAACTTTTATAACATACTTCACAAACATGAGTCTTTTCCTTGGTATGAATATGCAAATGTTCTTTTAAAATGCTTTTTTGTAAGAAAGTCTTGTTGCATATTTCACAAACATGAGTTTTCCTTGGTATGAGCAAGCAAATGTATTTTTAAAGAACGTCTTCGAGAAAAAGCTTTGTCACATATTTCACATACATGAACTTTTTCTTTGTTATGAACAAGTAAATGTTCTTTCAAATTAAAACTTTGTGAGAAAGACTTGTTGCATACTTCACAAATATAAGGCTTTTCCTTGGTATGAACACGTAAATGTATTTTTAAATCCCGATACCGAGTGAAAACCTTTTTGCATATTTCACAAACATGTGGTTTTTTGTTTGCATGAATAAGTAAATGCTGTTTTAAATTGCTTTTCTGTGAGAAATCCATGCGGCATATTTCACATACATGAGGCTTTCCCTGGGTATGAACAAGCAAATGTTCTTTTAAATTCCAATATCGAGTGAAAGCCTTGTTACATATTTCACAAACATGAGGCTTTTCTTTCGTATGAACACGCAAATGTTGTTTTAAATTGCTTCTTTGTGAGAAAGCCTTGTGGCATATTTCACAAACATGAGGCTTTCCATGGGTATGAACAAGAAAATGTTCTTTTAAATTCCAATATCGAGAGAAAGTCTTATTACATATTTCACAAACGTGAGGCTTTTCCTTTGTATGAACATGCAAATGTTGTTTTAAATTACCACTTTGTGAGAAGGTCTTGTTGCATATTTCACAAACATGAGGCTTTTCTGTTGTATGAACACGCAAATGTTCCAATAAATGTCCACATCGTAAAAAAGTCTTGCTGCATACTTCACAAACATAGGGCTTTTTGTTGCAAGGAATGAGTGAAGGATGCTTTAAGTTATCATTTCCAGCAACAGCCATTTTGCTAATATCAAAGTAAAAATTTTTTATTTAGTACACAACAAAGAGAAATTGCCAAGTCTCACTGTCTTTATGAAAGATTGTTCGCAAACATATAACTTTATATAAGAGATTGATTCCTTTTTAATACAATAATGAAATCAGAAATTTTGCTGTACTAGATAAGACAGGCATGCATAAAATTAAATGCAGCCCGATATCACAGATTCTAATATAGAATTAGCATAGTATTTTTTTAGGCTGCTCTAGAGATGCTTTAAGATACCATTTACTTGAAATAAAATCAAAAATATATTGAATGAATAGTAACTAAAATGTACTCATGTGAAACTTAAGAATACATATTAATTCAGCATAAGCAATTGGTAAAAAATTTTAAACAAGATGATGTAAAATTAAAACTATTTGAGGGATAAATCAAAGTGGACATGAACCTTGTTTCAATATACAAAGCAATTAGCATACAAAAAAAATGACAGGTACAAGTAAATAATTTAAAATTTTGTAAGCCATTAAAATTCGACAAAAGCTCTGCAAAAATTTCTAGAATTTATATAAAACAGAATAGGATCTTTATGTAAAACATGGTCATTGAAATAAAGAAATTATTATTTTTTACGCTAAATGATTTAGATTCTTTCTTTAGCTAACAATAGTTGTTTCAATAGTAATTTTAAAAAATTTCTACTTTAAAAAAAAAAACTTATTTAAACGAGGAATTTGGTTCAACACTCCATATTTTAAAGTTCACTTTCTTTTTCTTAAAATCCTTAATTTGCTTTTTTCCCAAAGCTCTGACAATCCTTGCCCATTTTAATCCATGCATTCAGCCATTTTTTTAAATCTTATATTCCTGGAAAAGGGAAAAAACTATATTTTATGAGTATTTATGTTTTGAAGGAACATTTAAAAATGCTTGGAATCTATAAACATAACAACAGCAACACAGAATACCCTTTTCATAGTTTAAGAATGAATACTTCATTTGATATTATTTGCCATAGTATACCATTGAGACACTGATTGGCATTTTGAGCTTTTCAATGCAAATACTTACATAAAATTTCCCCTAAGAACTGGATTACATATACAGTGGGGTTTCACCATACTAAATTTGATAATCCTACATAATTTTCTTCAGAAGTTTTTTCATTTACATGTCACTCTTTCAAAAGTAGCACAAGATACCATTCCCTAAAAGACAAAGACCATACAAATCAGATTCTGAAAAAGATAATTAAAGTTAAAAATTTTCAATATGAAGCAATTTTACTTCAGTGACTTCATGTAAATAAATACTTAAAAAAGGCTTATTAAAAACAGAAACCTTATAAATTTTATAAAAATTGTAAAGGATGCAGTCAGTTTGATGAGTGCAAATGCTTTATGAAAAATGGTTTCTTATTGGGCAACTTAATTATTGTTTAGGAGTGAACTCCAAGCTAACTTGTGTGGAGGGAGGGGGGGGGAAAGAAGAGTTGTTCAAAAAGAATATCAAAATTGATTATAATGCTGCTGATATTCTTGAGATGTTTAAAAGCATACAAGGAAGTTTAACGAATCCCTCTTATAGAGTACATAATATATACATCTAAAACTGAAGGTCAAGCTTTAATAGTTTATGTAATAAAAAAATTAAATTATCCAACTCAAAGCAAAACAATTTTTTTATGGTTGCACTATTATAATTTAATACATAATTAAGTTGCAAGGTTAAGGAACATTTTAAAAAGAAATGAATCAAATGTCTTTTAATTGTTTAC